>PVKC010049295.1:0-10766 GCA_004027635.1 Crocidura indochinensis | reverse complement strand
TGTTTGTTATCAAGGTGCTTAAATAAGGATATTAATAAAACATTTAATAATTATACATATACATAAAATGGCCATACCTAAGACTAACTTCATAGTTAAAATAATGATGAATTTCTGAGAAAGTTAATTTAAATATTTTTACATTTCTTCTAATTGAGAAAAATGACCCTAGTGTTATATTTTCCAGAAGCATAGATTTTCTAACATAACTCATTCTTATCTTTAAGAACTCCAATAAGATTTTTTTGGTATATGCCCTTATATATGAAGCAATTGTATAGTAATTTCTCTTCCTTTTTGAAGTTAATAAAAAAGAATTGGGGGTTGGGTGGTGGCGCTGGAGGTAAGGTGCCTACGCTAACCTAGGACGGACTGCGGTTCGATCCCCCGGTTCCCCATATGGTCACCAGTGCATGCCAGGAGCGACTTCTGAGCGAATAGCCAGGAGTAACCCCTGAGCGTCACTGGGTGTGACTCAAAAACCAAAAAAAAAAAAAAAAAAAAAAGGAAAAAAAAAAAAGAATTGGCATCTCAAAATTTGATTGGCTACTGATTTGATTTGATGCATTAAGCTGCTGTTGTATTTATCTACAGGTTGTATATTTCTTATTATTTTCTCTTATAAATTCTAATTTTGTCCCTAGGTTTTTTAAGGATTAACGAGCATTTGAAGGATCAAGAGCAGATAACCTTCCTTTGAATCTTTTCCTGATATTTCATATAACCTTTCAGCTTATTTATCATATTTTATATCAATTTAGTCTAGTAAATGTTACTAAAGTCCAAAATAATCATAGAAAAATATAAGTACTAGGTTCGAATTCTCTAGTTTTTATAATAAGCCATTTTTAAGATTTAGTAAATTTTTTTTCTCTTCAACATAGGCATTTAAGGTCTTTTTCATTAATATCTGAAAGAAATGCATATTTTGCATTCAAATTCCCAAATTTTTATTAAATACTACAAATATCAAATGCACATAACACTGGAAATACTAAAATAAAACAAAATTAATTCCCTTAAGGAGTAGTCATCCTGGTTTCCAGGCAGACATGTTTACAATTATAATAGTATAATACAGTATCAGTTGCAATCATGGCATGAAAAATTTGCCATAGAATCCCAAGGAAGATACAGTTTTTCTCTGTAAGTCTTTGAATTCCTCTTCACCATTACATAGCAACCATAAAATAAAATCTCAGAAATGTAATGAATGTAGAGATAGCTTTTAAGACAGAACATTTATAGTTTGTCCTAAGAAAATAATGAGTTTGATTCATTCATTATTTGAAGAATTTCATTGGGCATACACAGAGCACATCTAATGTTAGCTTCCTTCCACACAAGATCATTTTGTTCTAAATATATATATATATATTATATAAGTAACAATGATATATCATTGTACCTATGTGATATAATATATATATATATTATATATCATTGTACCTATGTAACTTTGTACACCTCCAGAAAATTTGTTATCCAGACATTATCAGTGTTTTTCAAGAAAAAAAGCTTGCTATAAATTTTGAGAGAAATAAATATCACAGTTTTAGAAATAGCTAGAAAGATTTTAATCTACTTATGTAGTATTTGAAAATTGTTATATGAGCAGAAAATGTTAGTCAACTTTCATCTTTTTCATTTTATAGTGCATTTGTGGTTTACTTAATGGAAAATAGTAGACAAGAAAAAAATAACTAATAACTGAAAACTTTTATTCTTAAATAATTTTCTTTTATTTTTACATTTATTATGTAGCCTAAATTAGATTTAAGAATATAGGGTGTGACTAGGGATGGATCCCTGAGCACTGAGCCGTGAGTAAGCCTTGAGCATCGCAATAGTGGCCACGAAATCAAATGTTTATTTGTGTAAAATCAATATAAATTCCCTTAATTACAAATGTTTATTTGTGTAAAATCAATATAAATTCCCTTAATTACAATTAAATTAATAATTGTTTTTGCCCCTCGTCCTGGTGCAGGATGCAAAATAACAATTTTCAAAACCTTTAAAATATTACTGTTATGGGGCTGGAGCACAGCAGTAGGGCATTTGCCTTTCATGGGGCTTATCCAGAAGGGACCTCAGTTCCATCTCAGTCTCCCATATGGTCCCCCAAATCCAGGAGAGATTTCTAAGCGCAGAGCCAGGAAAAGCCCCTGAGCGTCACAGGTGTGGTCCAAAAAACAAAAAACCAAAAAAAATATGATTGTTACATACTTTTTTTTTAAGAATGGTTTTTGCAAGAATTTTTTGGTGACAATAGTGCAAATCACATTGTTAAAAAGGAGATAGAGACGGGGGCCGGAGAGATAGCATGGTGGTAAGACTTTTGCCTTGCATGTGGAAGGTTGGTGGTTCGAATCCCGGCATCCCATATGGTCCCCCGAGCCTCCCAGGAGCAATTTCTGAGCGTAGAACCAGGAGTAACCCCTGAGCGCTGCCTGGTGTGACACACAAAACGCCAGCAAAAAATGGAGATAGAGAAAAAGCAAGAAAAAAGAGAAGTGAGAGAAAGAAGAGAGAAAGGGAGACTGGGTGGGGAGGTGGAGAAAATGGGGGACATTGGTGGTGTAAAGTTGTACTAGAAAAAGGTGGTATATATTTTCTGACTGCAATTCAACCAAGATGCTTAACTAAAACTATTCCCCCCCTTGCCAAAAAAAGATTCTGTGGGTGAATTTGGGACTAAACACTGCATTATGAAACTCAGCTCTGAATAACTTTGTAAGTCTTGGTGCCTCAGTACAAACTTTTTAGAGAAGATTGTCTTAATGTTAGCAGGTACCCTATTTTTCTCTACTGAGAGACTGAGAACTATTGCCTCTAAAATTCTTATAAGGATTTAACAATAGTATCTATTTTTAGTATGAACTTAAAACTACAAGGACACACTTTGATGCTATTTATGATTCACATATGCTTATTATATAAAACTCTTAACTATACATTTTTATCATATTTACCTAAGAATTTCTTTTTTTTCTTTTTTATTAATATGCATTATTTTTTCTGGGAAGACTTTATAGGTAATATATCAAGAGGATAGTGAAAATAAGCAAAAACAATTGGAGGAAAGTTTTAGTTAAATGTGATAAGTAATGCAGAAATTCAAGGGGGATTTCTTAGTGCTCGGAAGAATGAAGAACTGAGCATAATGAATGAAACGAAGTGAAAGAAGAGGGAATGGTAAGGGACAACCTATGTGAGTTCTGGGATTTGAGAAAATGAAGTCTGATCCCGTAGGACAGAGGCATTTTAAAGATTTCCTATTTTATACAAGGTAATAAGAATAGACTTTTAAAGTTTATTGTTGTTTGAAGGTAGCCAAAGATCACAATGACTAATAGCTCTGAGCTCTGGAGAAATTGTGAAGAAATAGGAGCTTAAAGGCTTTTGTGTATTTTCTCCAATCAATAGGTTTAGAGAAAGTTTTGGTGTAGTGTAAGTTCTATTTTTCTTAAGAAAAAATAGAGCATGTGTTCAGACATTAAAAAAAATCTATTCATAAAAATAAAAAACTTTCATTATTTAAGAGTATTATATGGTTATTAAATGATGACATAAATGTTTTTATCATTTAAACTATGCACATGTATGACTGTATTCCTTGTTTAAAACAAGTTTGTTTTTGTTCGGCTAGCTTCTAGCAACACACCTTTTTCTCTATGGAATATCAATATATTTCAAGTCTTATAGCCTTTGTGCCTTAAGTTTTTTATTCCTTAATTTCTTTTTCAACATCTCTCTTATTTTCTCTGTCTTTTATCCTTCATCTTAGATAAAGTATTACCCTTTAGAGAAACCTTTCTTAGTAGTCACTCTGATAGAAACTAATCTGTCAACATCTTCCAGTTCTCTTTCTATTTCTTTTTTCTCTCTATTTTTAAGCAGTATCATATGATTATTTCTTTCAGTGTATTTTCAGTATTTGAATTACCTTGCATGTTTTAGATAGCTTTGGCATTACATAATTTCTACCAATAGGAAATAGAATTCTTAGTGTAACAATTTTATCTGGAATAATACCGAATGCAGAATCTTCACACACGAGGAGGAATTATGAAAAACTTTACACGTGTAAACTGTCTAGGAAAAAGTCTATAATTTTTCATAAACATTGATGATAATAAAAATATGTTCAGTGAAAATTACTGATTTATTTGTATGTTCTTCTCATGATCACTTGTTATTTTAGCTTAACATTTTCATCTCCCACATTGAAGAATTATGCACTTGAGGTTCCCCTATTCAGGTTTTCAGTTAAGAGTGAGTATGCACAAATATCTCCTCTAATATAAAGGTTTACTTTTCAGACTCATTTCCTACCTTGTTTCCTAAGGTTCCACAAGAAGTTCTAGCTACGTGTTAGTGAAAGAAAAAAATATTGAAAATTGAGTGCAAACTGTAGCTAAGGGTCTTTATTTAAAGAGAAGATAATTATTAGTGGCCATAAACTAAACTCCTGGTATTTTTATCAACAAAACTATAGTAAAAATATGTATAGTAAAAATAGTAATATTATACATTGTTTTGCTCTAGGTCACTCACAAAAAACCTACTGGAAAAATAAGGTGCTGTACATTATATACATTACGCCTCCCTTTTTCATCTATTACTTGAACTTGTAAATAATTGTACTTATCACTAAAAAATAACTATGAAAAGTAGGTAGCAAAATGCAAAGAGGCTTATTGACACTCTAAAGTGTTATTTTTATTACTATTATCACTATAATAAAAATCATTTTAGTGTTATCATTATGGAAAATTCAATTAGAATAAAAATACATTTTTATTCTATTTTGTCAGCATTATTTATAGGAGGTAGGTCGTATAGCAGCTGGAAGCTGTAATCATTTCCAATGTCCTCTCCTTGGGGATATAGATATACCACTCGCTACTTGCCTGAAAACCTAGATTATTACTATCATATTTTCCCATGACTGGGCCACGTCAAGGATGTTTATGTGTGTTTTGTTGCCTTGTAAAGAGATGAACAAGATTCAAAAGTGAAACTACAGTTGCCATGCTGCCATGAAAAGCTGGCTTGCTTTTAAAAACCATCAATAAGAAATATGGGTCTGCATGAGAGCTGGTTGTAGACAGGAACAATCTGTTCATGAAGGAGGCAAACTCCTATAAACCAGCAATAAGGAAGTAGGTGTGAGACACTAGAGACATATCAAAGCATTACCTTCTTGAGAAAGTTAGAAGAATTTGATGTTTAGGAAAGAGACCTTTGATAGGATTATTCTAAAAATTTGTTGTAAATGTGCATGAGTTATTGCATAGATTCAGATAGCTATTAATTTATGGCACTATGTTTAGGGAAGATTCAGGGATTATAGGGATTGATTAGAGTATATTAGAGGCATAAAAGATGATTAGCTAAGACTCAGTCTCCTGGAAAAGTGGTTTACACCAGCATTTCTTAACTGGGAACATATATTTACTGAGTCCCCAAGGTAATTCAAGTGAGGTCCATGGATAAAAACAGCATAAATAAAAAGGGAAAATATGTTGGTAGAATGTTTAGAAATTCTGATCCACACATTCTATGTATACCTCTGAGTTATTTATATTTAATAAAGTAGTCTTGTGAAATATATATTTAAATCCTAGAAAAGTCTATACATATGTATGACCATAAATAAAGATTGCCTGAGTAATATAACTTTTACATTGTAATTTATGAAATTAAGAAATAATTCCTGGCTATATAGTGCTCCTTCCATTTTACCACAGAGAATTGCCATCTCAAGTTGGAACTTCCAAACAATATTATAAAACAAATCACTATGTGCTGTATCATGCCATGTGATACTTATCACATGAGAAATAAGAGGTTATCTGAAGAAATTGGAAAAAAAAAAAAAAAAGAAGCAAGCTGGTAGGTGTGGCATTTCCTTAAAGTCAAATAAAGGAAACAGCTTCTGTCTACAGGCTCCACACTATGTGGGAGCTTATGGAAATTGTTGCAAAGAAACTATTTCATAGAAGCAGTTTAAATTCAGAGAAACACAATAGCACAGAAAAGGTTATCAAGCAGGATCCATAGTGTGGAAATATGTGTGGCACTGGATTTGAAGAGCTTCATATCTGAGTTGATGGCAAGTTGGCAGTGTAGACAGGCCATGACACCAAACATTATTAGGAAATCAGAGTCAGCAACGACCTCAGTGTGAAAGAGACTGTTGCAAAGAAGGACAATTTGTATTTCTTTTTTTTCTTTTTTTCTTTTTTTATTTTTCTTTTTGGTTTTTGGGCCACACCCAGTGACGCTCAGGGGTTACTCCTGGCTATGTGCTCAGAAGTTGCTCCTGGCAGGCACGGGGGACCATACGGGAACCGGGGGATCGAACCGTGGTCCGTCCAAGGCTAGCGCGGTAAGGCAGGCACCTTACCTGCAGCGCCACCGCCCGGCCCATTTTTTTTTTATTTTTTTTTGGACAATTTGTATTTCTTTAATTGTCATGGAGTTGTCTTTTAAAATAAACAAGGTAAAAAAAATTAACCAAATAAACTTTGCATCATTCCCAAGTGAATCAGACTTAATTACAGTGCCATAATGACAATTTACTTTGACAGCATGTTCAGTCTGGTTTTCAATAATCGATAATTTGTTATATAGGGAAAAAGTAGAAAAAATTTCCCTGTTTTTCCTGAAGATACCACTCTAGATGCCTACAGTGTAAGGCATTTTTACTCAGAATTAATATTTTTTCTGAACATGAAAACAATATATTCACAATGTGGAAAATATAGAAAGAACCAACAATAGAATAATGATAAATCCTGGAGATAATTTTTATCCCATTACTAGAATTTTAAAATATAAATTCTAATATTTTATTCACATGTAAAAATGGTTTTATTTATATACCATGTTCTCACATTCATATGAAAGATACAGACATTGAATAGAGAGAGCATGCATTGCTTAAAATATGATCTTTTGGTGTATGATATTTTTCATTATTCAGCAGTAGGAAAATTTGGAATGTTTCATGTAACCTCAAAATTTCTAACTTCTTTAGTAATTTTCTAGAAGACTTTGGTGCAAAGTAGTTGCCCAGACAACTGTCTTTCAATCTATTCATTTTTCAAACTTTATTCTTGTAAGTTTTCTCTCTTTTGAGTGTTTCCATCTTCTCTGCAGTGGTTTAATAACTACTGCTAGGGCAGTTTTCTTGATCACCCTGGACACCATTGCTCTGAGTTCTTTAAAGGGTAAAGCAGAGGGCATATTATTCCTTGATCTCTTTGATAGTTTTTTAAACTCTGTAAAAAAAAAACTCATTGTACACTTGTGCATGTGTAGGCACAAATAACCTTATAAGTAAATTTCACAAAGAAATTATCTAAATTTATTCAGGGAACATATTTCTTCCTTAATGCAAATAAAACAATGACACCTTGGGGCCAGCGAGATGGCGCTAGAGGTAAGGTGTCTGCCTTGCAAGAGCTAGCCAAGGAAGATTGTGACTGCAGTTCGATACCCCGGTGTCCCATATGGTCCCCCCAAGCCAGTGGCAATTTCTGAGGGCTTAGCCACGAGTAACAAACGAGTGTGGCCTGAAATCTCAAAAAAAAAAAAAACCACAACAACAACAGCAACAAAAAAAAACCACAAAAAAAACCTTTGACACTTCAGTCATGATTTAGATTAATGTTTCTGTAAATATTAAGTTACAATTTACATTTTGAATATTCCACTCAAATTCTGAATATATCAAATCCTACTGTTTTTTAAAATCAGTCTCATAATATTACTTTTAACAGTGGACAATCTCCAGAACTTACAGCTTTCCTTGTCTGTCTTTACCTAGGAATTTCTTTAACATGATGTGTTTTTTCTAAGCACTATTACATGTGTGATAACTCACTAATTGTTGGTGATGTTTTTACTCCTCTTCTTTACAAACATATTAATGCTCAAAGATTCTCTCATTTTATAAAAACTTTCTATATATATACAGACATGCCAGAATTAATAAATTAAATATATTAAAATTATTGTTAAGTTTAGATATGCTGTAATTTCCACTGGAAATTGATGTCTATGGACTCATCTAAAATGTTAAAGTCATAATTATTGAAACATAAGATTAAGTTGAAAGAATGTAGTTTAAAATGGATAAACACAAAAAGGATATCAATTTTTTAAAAAGCGCATAAAATGGCAAGATAAAATGGAAACAAGATAGATCAAGATTCTGATATTGACTTGACAACCAATATTGCTCATTGAATAATTCACATTATGGTTTTTGAATTTCAGTATCTTCAGTTATAAAATTACATAATTGAATGAAACTATCTCTTGGTTATATGGATCTTGCTGGCATGTTTTAAATAAACTAATTTTGAAGAGATGACCTAAGAGATATAATTCTCTCATTCTTATTTTTTCTGTGGGCATTTTTGTTCTAGAGACAAGAAGATAAAACATAATTTCTTGGGGGCTGGGCGGTGGCGCTGGAGGTAAAGTGCCTGCCTTGCATGCGCTAACCTAGGACAGACCGTGGTTCGATCCCCCGGTTCTCCATATGGTCCCCCGTGCCTGCCAGGAGCGACTTCTGAGCGAATAGCCAGGAGTAACCCCTGAGCGTCACCGGGTGTGGCCCAAAAACAACAACAAAAAAAAACAAACAAAAAAAACCCCACATAATTTCTTGAAGGATAAAAATTGTTTATAAATACATATAGGAGAATACCAAGGGAGGTGCAAGAGATTAGTCTTGTGTGAATGGCTCACAAGGGCTCCATGAGAATTAAGAAAACAAGATAATGAGCATAGCTATTTGCTATTTTCCTTGTACCCAGTCAACCCAGGTTGGGCCCCCGATACCCCAGGTGATTCCCCAAGCCTGCCAGGAATTATTCTGGACAGAGAGCAAAGAGTAATGCCTGAGCACCATTGGCTGTGGCCACAGAACAAAGCAATAAAACAATAACAATAAAATGCAAAACAATAAAACAAAAAAAATCAACAATATATAAACAAAAACAACACAAAAACAATAAAGAAATAAAAACAAGACAAATGCCCAAGTAATAGCATGGTGGGTAGGTTATTTGCCTTGCATATGGATGACTTAGGCTCAGTCCCTGCATCCCATACAATCTTATGGTCCTCTGAGTCTACCCGGTGTATATTCCTAAGAGTGGTATTGCTGAGTCATATGAAATTTTTTTTGAGGAAATATGTTTCCATAAGGCTAGAGCATTCTATATTCCCACCAGCAATGAATGAGAGTCCCTTTCACCCTGAATTTGCACCAGCACGGATTGTTCATATTCTTTTTGATGTGTCAGTTTCTATGGCCTGAGATGATTTCTAATTGTTGCTTTGATTTGCATATCTCTGATGATTAATATTGCTCTTCAAAGGTATGAGTCAGTCTTGGGCTCTAAGAAAGACTTATTTTTTTCTTAGTTATACAAGAAAAGAAAGATACATAGCCATTGGCTTTAGCTTTATTCTTTGTTTACTTTAAATTCTGATTATTGCATACAATTATTTTCTTACATTTTGTTTGTTTGTTTGTTTGTTTTTGGTTCACACCCAGTGACGCTCAGGGGTTACTCCTGGCTAAGCGCTCAGAAATAGCTCCTGGCTTGGGGAACCATATGGGACGTCGGGGCTTGAACCGAGGTCAGTCCTGGGTCATCCGCATGCAAGGCAAATGCCCTACAGCTTTGCTAACGCTCCGGCCCCCATTTTCTTAAATTTTATATTCCATTTTATTCTTGGTGTTAATATGAAGGTAGAGACGAAGAAATGGGCTTTTTAGTATCCCGGTATTTGTGTGACTTTCTGGCATATATTAAGTAATAATTTCCTTATGAATCAAATAAAATCGACTTTTATATTGTTCATTTGACATCTTCCTTTGAATTGATAAAATGAGCAGTCCGATATGTGAATGGCAAAGACATAAAGCTGCTGTTATGTGTTTTCTCTTTGAGAGTAGACTGGTAACATGTGTACTGATTTAAGAATCAAAAGGAAAATGGGAGTTTGGAGGACAGTAAAAGCTTATTTTATGTCTACGTTTCATTTATGACACTAGTTGTTATTACTTTAATAGTCTTAAAAACTAATATCTATCTCTATAAATGCAATCGCAGATAATAAAAGGTAAATAAAACTGTTTTGTTTCTAATAAAATTGTTTATTAACCACGCAGGTGCATTGATTGGCTATATTAAAATCATAAATTTTTGAGAGAAGAATGGAAGCATCTTATCTAGTGATATCTAATCTAAGTTTCCTGATGAAATATTTCCAAATATTTTCAAAGATAAATTAAATATTGATCAATAATATAAATACACAAAAATAGTTTTTCAGGAAATTCAGTTCAAGGATGAGAGACATTAAAGCAGATGTTTCAACTATTATTTTTCCTGTCCTTGTCTTCAGCAGAGAAGGAAATTTAGCAAAAATGTTTAATATTTTTGCTCAAAATAATCAGGATTTGGTGCCTAGACTCATAAACCATTTTCTGACTGATGTTCAGAATTCTTTCTACCTTATTTTCTGAAAGCCTCTTGAAACTCATACTTTCATATAGTTCACAGGATGCTCAAATAAAACTTTCAGGAAAATGAATTATTTAATTTTAGCATCCCACTACCCAAATGCAAACCCAAATTTCTGCGGGTTTGTCCCATCTTCAATAGACCTATTTTTGTCATATATGGATATTTGTGTTTTATCCTCATTTCTGTTTCATTAGAATTTGTGCA
>PVKC010049294.1:0-10742 GCA_004027635.1 Crocidura indochinensis | reverse complement strand
CACTAATTTTGTCATCACCTTTAATTAATCAGTTTTAAGGGGCCACTGGCCTATCCAAATTGGTTCATCAGATTTCCATTTTATTTTTATTGGTGGTGGGGTTTTTCTGGCAGTGGCCCCAACCAAAAAGTTTGGGTTTTTAATTCAGGAGAAGTTTCAGGCTCACCTTGAGCTAATGGAATATGGAATTCTACCTTCCATTGTTTATGCAGATCACGGCCCCACAGGGATGGTGAGGATAGGCCCACATGATTGTCTGATTATAGTCTTTTGGTTTTCTGGTCCATAAAATTCCATGGTTCTTGTGCTTACCAAACAAGAACTCACACCTCCTATTTCTTTTGATGAATATGGATTTTCTTGAAGAGACCAATATTCAGGCCATTCTTTATCAGAAATTACAGTCACCTGAGCACCTGTGTCTATCATGCCATTGAAGAATTGCCCTTCTGAATTACGTTTAATCATTGGATTTTTATCTTTACATTTAGTAATCAGAGCCACTAATGGGTTTTTGGCAGCCCCCGGAATTGTGCTTCAAAAACCTACAGTTCTTAATTTATTTGAAGTTCCAATTTTAGCATAAGGCATTATTACTACTTGGGCAATTTTCTCTACCTTTTTAAAAGTCCAAGTAACTGGCAAGTTAATAACTACAATACTTTCTCCCTTTGAATCTGAATTAATGGCAACTGTGGTTATTGATGTACCTTTTATGTTAAGGGAACTTCTGCCCAGAATCAAACCCATTGTATCTGGGGGTGGGGTGGGGTGGTGGTTGTCCCACTATGCCTGTGTATAATATATAAGGGCATACTCCTGGGTAAATTGTAATGTCTTCTGGGCAAGTTATATCAAGCCCAGCACTGCCCACTGTGGCATGTTTTAATTCATTCATTGAGATTAATCTTCTTGGGCTGGGCCTGGAAGAATTATAGTTTGATGACTTTGGCCCTGATTTGTAAGGGCCTGGGGATTGGCCCTGTAGGCGTTTTCCTGTTTTTTAATTTTAGATCCTGGAGGAGCTAAATTTAACAGAATAACGACAATTTCTTTTAATATGCCCCCTTTTCCACAATGCTAACAGGCATTGTGTATTAAAACCTCTTCCTATGTTATTATAAGGGGGATTTCCAGATCTATAGTCTTTTGCACATTGGTGACCCTTATTACATTTTGGGCAGAGACCTGGCTTTCAGGCAACTTTTTATCCCTTTTGGTAAAGTGGTATGTTTCCTTTAGTAATTGCAGAGGGTGCACCTGATCTAAATTTGCTAATGAATGGGGTTTGTCATAAACATTCCTACATGCATATAAAATTCATTTAAATCAGCTTTTTCTTCAATGGGGCCAATACCAATTTTAAGCTGAATTAGCATTATGATAAGCCAAACATTTTTCTAGAAATATCCTCACCTCATCATTTTTAATTTGTATTTTAAAACATCTTTGAGTTTAGCCACAAATACTACATAAGGCTCCTGGGGATCTTGGATGATTCTTAAAAAGGTTCCCTCCCAAGTACTGTTAGTATCAATTCTTTCCCATGCAGATAATGCAATGTCTTTAAGTATTTTTGAGGTTTCCTTTGGTAAAGCCGCTTTTGTCTGTACATCTGAATATTGATTTTCTCCCATTAATAATTCATACGAGAGATTAACCCCTGCCACACATTTTTTGTTCCATCTGGATTATATTGTTTGGATTACACACCCTCTGCATATAACATTTCCCATTTGGTTTGCTGTTCAGATGGCAGGCATTTTCAGCAAGATTTTTAAAGTCACACTGAGTCCAAATTGATTTTCGACACCACATGCTTAGTATCTTCTGACAGTATGGAGAGGTTGCCCCAAAATCTTTACATGCTTTTTTAAACCGTTCCACATCCCCCATTTCAAGAGGTTCATAATTTGAAACATCTACTGTTTGCAATGGAGTTGAGGCCGGATTAACAGAAGTACCCTGCACAGGGCTCTGATACCTGAGTTGTGGAGTACTCGAATGTGGTTCATTGTCTGAGTTGGCACTAACATGAGAGTCCATACTGTGAACAGAATCAGGACTCCTTTGTGGACTTAGCACTGGAGGCTGGTCATCAGTGTTAAGATTTTGATTTGGTTTGTGAATATCTAAATTACGTGTCCGGGTTGATTTTTTACTGGCAAAAATGCCTATACTTTTGATGCCAGTGTTAGATTTTTCAGCCTGTGTTTTAGTCTGAATTTTCATAGGATACTTTTTTTATTATACATACTGGTTATCACTTTGCCATTTCCACATTGTCTATTTCCTAACCACCAGCCAATGCCTATTCATATGACAGTCATATTAGCCAACAGAGGAATTCCACAAACCATGACTAACGGAGACCATTCAAGCAATGCAAATATTGGAGTAGAAATTTTTGGTTAAATTGTAAACAGCAACCATCCAACGACAATGATATATACTAGTGTCAAGCCAAGTGCTTTATATCCAAACAGAGTAATGCACTTGAATAATGCAGAAGTGATAAATTTAATAACAGATGGCATAGTGAGCTTGAGTATCCATAATAACTAACCAAGGACCTTCAGAGGTAATTGCCAATAAAATATGTCACTTACAGTTCCTTAGGGTCCAGATTCACCTATTCTGGGCGCAAAAATGGGGGGAGGTCAAACCCCTTGCTGATGGTCAGTGAGTCCAAAAGTAACTCTCAGGAAGATAAATTAAATCCCATCCCTCAGTTCCCCCTTTTGGGGGAGTCCTTGGTAATAATATCCGCAGTAAATACTCAACAAAGGCAAAAGATTAGGGGACCAAAGGTTCAGCAAGAAAGTTTTTTGTCAGTTGCAGCCAGCTCCAAAAAGCTAAGCTATGAGTGCTGGAGGTAAGGTGCCTGCCTTGCCTGCGCAAACCTAGGATGGACCACGGTTCGATCCCCCAGTTCCCCATAAGGTCCCCTGTACCTGCCAGGAGTGACTTCTGATCGAAATGCCAGGAGTAACCCCTTAGTGTCACCGGGTGTGGCCCAAAAACCAAAGGAAAAAAAAAAAAAGCAAAGTGAACCGGCTGTCAGTTCTGGCAAAAGAGCCTCAATAGTCCCCCCACCTCCACACAAACTCTTTTATTTCTCACTCAATTGCCCCCACCTGGAACATCCAGGTGGGACTGCAAGCACAGAACTAATAACAGAATAATTCTAAGAATACTCTGCATATCTCTGCTCTTATTTTTGCCTTGAATATATTCTTACATCTCATTATTACCACTGAATCAAGTAACATATTGTGAAATTAGTATAGTTTCAAAAATAAATGAAAAGTCTACACTTCCTTTGAACTCACAGTAACATATTCGAAAAAAATCATTACCATGGCATAACATATACAATGCCATTTACCCTAGGCCCACATAAAGTTAAACTCAATGGAAATAAATTAAAAGCTTTCCTGTAGGATTAGACAATGAAAAGTTTGCCCATAATCACTGCACACTTTAATTTTATTTACTGTGGCTGAAGAGATAGCACAGCAATAGGGCCTTTGCCTTGCATGCGACCCAACCCATGATAGACTCTGATTGTATCCCCAGCATTCCATATCATCCCCTGAGCTTGCCAAGGCATATTTCCTAGCACAGAGCAGAGCCAGGAGTAACACCTGAGTGCCACCGGTGTGATCCAAAACAAAAATAAAATAAAATAATTATTTACCATAGCATTGTAGTACTTGCCATAGCAATTAGGTAAGAAAAATATATTAAGGACACATAGATAGAAAAGAAATCAGACAAGCTCTTATAATTTGTGAATGCTATGATAATATATTGAGAAAACCTTCAAACCTCTATAAATACAATAGATATATGTAATATACTGCAGACTACAGATTAATTTCAAAAATCCATTGCTAGCATATAAAATAACAAAAAGGAAGAAATATATACTTTTTAAAATTTCACTCACAATTGTGCCTCAGAAAATAATGTACTTCAAAATTGACTTAGTTAAAAAGGCAAAATAAATATAAGGAAAAAAACGATAAAACTCAAAGAAATAAAAGAGAACATAGAAATGAATTCTCACCCTTTGTTTGTGGATTGGGATTATAATAAATAAGACAATATTCTTCAAAACATTTTACAGATTCACTAGAGTTTTTTTTAATAATAGCCTTTTTTTTTTTAAGAAACAGATCAAAACACTCCAAATTCCTCGAACAAATCTCTCAAAATAGTTAAGGTAATCCATGGGAAAATGAAGTTGTGAAGCAAGATTTTCCCTCATGCCAAAATGTAGCACTGTTTATCAAGGTACTGTAATAAAGATAGACCCTATAATCACTGGAATAGCACGACACAGTCTTAGGTATATAAAATGGAGCAAGCAAAGTTTTTGTGACAAGTGGTGCTATGAAAAACTAGTCAGCTACATGAAAAAGTAATAAGTAAAACACTCAAAAGTTTCTTTTCTTTTCTATTTTTATTTCTTTTTGGGCCACACCCGGTGATGCTCTGAGGTTACTCCTGGCTAGGCACTCAGAAATCACTCCTGACTTTGGGGGGGTCACACAGGATGCTGGAAGATTGATTGTGGTCCATCCTACATCAGCCATGTGCAAGTCAAGCCATGTCACCACCACTCTGGCTCATCAGACCACTTAATAATGCTATGAACTAATGTCATAGAGAATGGACTAACGATGTTGATAATAGAATCCATACGGTACATAGTGAGAACTCTGCATATTATTGAAGCTAAATCTACCTTGAAAGATGAAAAAACAATGAGCAAGTAATTGGAAGGAAATACCAGCAAATGGATCTTTCAGATTCACTATGATTTAAGGGAAGACTAGAACTGACATGAATGGGTAAGACATAATTGATAAAACTACAATACTAGGGACAAAGATTTCTGTTTGAGTTCTGCTGAAGACCTACAAGCATTGCAGGCAGTAGGGTGTTGCCTAATCCTCTGGCTATAGATAATTACCTGAGCCCTGCCCATATCTGGGCGAGGCTTTGGGATCAGTATTTTTTGTTTACCTTACCTGCAGACCCTGCCCATAACCTGGGAGGGGTCTTGAAAGGGTATATAGGTCTGTGATTTCTGGATATTTGCCCTTTTGCCCTTTGCCTGCTTCTTTGGATTCTGGCCAAGATGTAGGTTAGAGGTAATGTGGATAATAGAAGATGCAGGGCTGACTTAAATGGTAGGAGCAATATCTGATGGCTAGGACTGAATAAAGATGATATCTCTCATGAAGACTGCCTGTGAGTAAGTCTGATTCTTGCCCGCGTCCATCTGAAGATGCAGACCCACCGGTTAGTGGGGCTGAAGCCACATGGCCTGGGATGGCAAGTCAAGGCCTTCCTCACCATCCATTACCATCCTAAGAACGTTTTACTTTATCTGGTGCCCAGAAATTGGATCTGAATCCTGGACCCAAGAAAACAGCAAAAATGGTGAGATTTCTGTTTTTCAGCTTAATTTTGGCTCTTTCTGAATGTACTCAGCCCAAAAATCTGGGCCACTTGTAGCCATGTTTAAAAATGGCTGCGACCCCTTCCAGGAGTGAACTAGCCATTAAAACAGAAGAGGGGAAAGCTTGCATCACCCGTATCCATGACTCAGAACTGAAACTGTTGCCAAAAATCCTTTTCCAAAAAAACCCGGCCTCCTCAGAAGCTGATGGAGGACCTTACTTGGAAAAAGTTCAGAAAGAAAAAGCTATTAACAAGTGGACTGATCTTCTGAAAATGACCTTTGGCTTGAATTTGGACTTTGATTTTGAGAATTTTGGACTGGACTTTTAGTTTAAACTCTAACATCCAAAAGCGAGAGCGGCGGCAGTAAAATCTGCTTTCAAAATGTCAGAGCTGCATTCAGCCAAGAAAAACAGCGAAAAGCAGCAAGGCAAGCAACTTCCAAGTCTGAAATCCCGGACCTGCTGCGGAATCTGGAACCACATGGTGTAAGCAAAACATCTGCAAAACCTGGAACTGTGTAACTTGAAACCACGTGGTGAACTCAGCATGGGACAGATCCAGCCTCTGAACTCTTGGTGTTGGGTTTAGTAACTAAGTGGGTAGTCACAGTTTTCACATAGTTGGTAATGGGACAAGTTTTAGTTAGGTAGTAGTGTAAAAATTTCTTTTTAAAAAAAAAGGGAGATTAATATTTGTTTAGTCCAGTTAAAGATTTGATTTCTTACCGCCTGCATCTAATTTTGTCTTGTCATTTTCTTTATATTTTAAATGTACTTTATTGTTTTCCATAGTTGATATTTTCAATTGCAAAATGTTTTATTCTGTATTTTAATGTACTTAGCCTGTTTTTTAAAATGTATGTTATGCATTTATGCTGTAGTACTTGTGTGTAGGGAAGGTTAATAGGAACAAAAAGTTCCCCCAAGAATAATAGGTATAGGAACATGGAAGTTCCGGAATAGTGCATAGTAAAAAAGCATAAAGAATTTTAGTTACAGGTATATGGTATTTTGCAGAAATGATATGTTATTGAAAAGGGCTGGTATACTGATTTCCACTTTGTTGCATTGTTGCATTGAAAATATTAAAAATCTTTTCTTTATTTTTCAGGGGAAGGGGAAATGTTGCCTCACCCCTGGCTATAGATAATTACCTGAGCCCTGCCCATATCTGGGCGAGATTTGGGATTAGGATATTATGTTTACCTTACCTGCAGACCCTGCCCATAACCTGGGATGGGCCTTATAAAGGTATATAGGTCTGTGATTTCTGGATATTTGCCCTTTTGCCCTTTGCCTGCTTCTTTGGATTCTGGCTAAGATGTAGGTTAGAGGTGACGTGGATAATAGAAGATGCAGGGCTGACTTAAATGGTAGGAGCAACATCTGATGGCTAGGACTGAATAAAGATGATATCTCTCATGAAGCCTGCCTGTGAGTAAGTCTGATTCTTGCCCGCGACCATCTGAAGATGCAGACCTGCCGGTTAGTGGGGCTGAGGCCACGTGGCCTGGGATGGCGAGCCAAGGTCTTCCTCACCTTCCGTCACCATCCTAAGAGTTGTTTTACTTTAGTAGGGTATTTTGAGGTAAAGCCTGTGATAATCTCCTGGTTAGAAGAAGGAGCCCTGGGAAGACTGCCACAAAGCCTGTTTGCCACAGAACTAAAACCAGAATTCTATCTTTGTCCTTTCTGCTGTATTACTTTCTCCAGTCAGAGCTTCCTCAATCATCACATGAAACAAAATCATCTCTCTTGGATTCTCCTGGGAACATTTGCAAGAAAGAACCCTCAAACAGAGAATTCCTATCCACGTGATCAGGACCAATGGTGGCAGCATTCTGATTCTTATAATCACAAACCAAAAAATAACATACTTGAATGTCAAAATCACATACACAAACAAAAAAATCTCCATACATTTGACTAATAGGATGAGGCATAAAATAATTTCAACAATCTTTTCAAAACTATTTTGTAGCCAAATAGATAGCTGTAGTAAACAGATGACAATGGAGGAAGACATTAACACAGGCCTGAAGAATCCAAAGGATATAGATAGCGTAGTTCCAGAGATAGACTTGCCAATAATTTTTTTTTTTGGTTTTTGGGTCACACCCAGCAGTGCTCAGGGGTTACTCCTGGCTCCATGCTCAGAAATTGCTCCTGGCAGGCACGGGGGACCATATGGGGCACCGGGATTCGAACCGATGACCTTTTGCATGAAAGGCAAACGCCTTACCTCCATGCTATCTCCCGGGCCCCAACTTGCCAATAATTTTAAGAGACAAGTACATAAGGCCTGCCCAAAGCTTCAGTGATGGATCAAATCTCATTACACATCAAATTACTCATACATGGGAGAAGCCCCATATTTGTAGGGAGTGTGGGCATGGCTTCAGTGAGAGTTAAGGCTCATCACACACCAGAAGACATACACAGAGGAGAAACCCTATGTTTTCAGTGAGTGTGGTCAATGTTTCAGTGAGAGATCAAGGCTCAACACACACCAAAGGATACACACAGGGGAGAGCCCTATATTTGTAGAGAGTGTGGACAAAACTTTTGTTGGTTGTCTAGTTTTATCAGACATCAGAGGAGAAACACAGTGGAGAAGCCACACGTTTGCAGGGAATGTGGACGTGCCTTCAGTGAGAGTTCATGTCAAATCAGACACCTGAAGACACACACAGGGGACAAGTCCCATGTTTGCAGAGAATGTTGGCATGGCTTCATTGAGAGGTCAAGGTTCATCACACACCAGATGACACACACAGGGGAGAAACCTCATGTTTGCAGAGATTGTGGGCAAGGCTTCATTGTGAGATCATAATTTGTCATAAACCACAGGACACACACAGGGGAGAAGCCTCATATTTGTAGAAGTGTGGTTGAGGCTTCAATGAGAGGTCAGGTCTCAGGAGACACCAGGTGACACACACATGGGAGAAGCCCAATTTTTGCAGAGTGTGTGGGCAAGACTTTACTTGGTGGGTAAGTCTCATCATGCACCAGAGGATGCACACAGAGGATAAGCCATATGTTTGCAGGGAGTGTGGGCATGGCTTTAGTGTGATATCAAGTCTCATCAAACACCAGAGGACACAGTCAGGAGAGAAACCCCATGTTTTTTTGTTTTGTTTTGTTTTGTTTTTGGGTCACACCCGGCAGTGCTCAGGGGTTAATCCTGGCTCTATGCTCAGAAATTGCTCCTGGCAGGCAAGGGGGACCAATGGAGCACTGGGATTTGAACCGATGACCTTTTTCATGAAAGGCAAACGCCTTACCTCCATGCTATCTCCAGGCCCCATGAGAACAAGCTTTTTTTTTTGGTTTTTGGTTTTTGGGCCTCACCCAGTGATGCTCAGGGGTTACTCCTGGCTATGCGCTCAGAAGTCGCCCCTGGCCCGGGGGATCATATGGGGCACGGGGGATCGAACCTTGTCCGTCCAAGGCTAGCGCGTTAAGGCAGGCACCTTACCTCCAGCGCCACCGCCCGGCCCCAAGAAACCCCATGTTTGCAGAGAGTGTGGGTTAGGCGTCAGTGTGAGGTCAGGCCTCAGGACACACAGGTGGAGACACACACATGGGAAAAGCCCAATTTTTGCAGAGTGTGTGGACAAGGCTTTAGTTGGAGGCTAAATCTCATCATGCACCAGAAGACACACAAAGGGGAGAAGCCCTATGATTGCAGGGAGTGTGGGGAAGGCTTCAGTGTGAGGTCACATTTTATCAAACACCAGAGGACACATACAGGGATGAAACCTCATGTTTGCAGAGAGTGTGTGTGAGCCCAGTAAGAGGTCAAGTCTCATCAGACACCAGAGTACACACACAGGGGAGAAGCCCCATTTTTGCATGGACTGTGGGCATGGCTAGTTTGAAGGCAAGACTCATCAGACATCAGAGGACACATGTGAGAAGCCCTATCTTTGGAAAGAGAGTGGACAAGGCATTTGCCAGACTTCCCATCTTATAACACACCAGAGGACACTTATATTAGAAGGCCAATGTTGGAAAAGTAACCTCATAGCATCCACACAGAAATTGTAACCAAAAATATACATATTGTATATAAGAAGGTGGCTGGACAAGTGTTCTGACATATATTTAGATTTCTGCAAAATACAATGAATGCTTATGCAAAAATACTACATTACTAAAAACTTATTATTAATCTTTTTTTAAAAATGATATAATCTGCAATTGCTCAAATATTTTCTATTTATAATTATCATTTAAAATAGCATGGATAGCTATTAGCTAAGATTAAAAAGTACGAGGTTTAAGAATAATAAGTTATTTTTATATTAATTATATTATTTTGGCCCTTAGTTCTGCATTTTATTATTTCTACACAATTATATAAATAACCTTACTTACATTCTATTTTAATTTTCAAACAATTGTGAAGATTAAAAATTTCAACCATTAAGTCTGAAAGTAGACTGTCAGTGCATGTAAAATATCATTTATAATAATATGTAAGTATCTATACTTTAAGCACATAATTGATGAATAGACTGGTTTGTCTTCTGGAGTAATATATTTATTTATTCTTCTGAATACTTCTTTCTGATGCTTCTCTATAGTTTTCTCTCCATTTTTCATAAACTACTGAATTCTTTGTTCTTTAAGCATTAGTTAAATAAGAAAATTATTTTATAATATGAGTTTTTCAAAAGCTTGACTTCTAGATAGTTATTATTCATCACTTAAGACTCAACTTCTCTTACTATAGGACACAAATGCTAAAAAGAAAGTTGGCAAATAAAGGACAAATGAAGACATTTGCTGCTGTAACTACACTTTGTTCTCATAAAACTATTCAGATTGTCCTTCCAAGTTATCTCATGAGTTTTGAAGTCCTTTATGAAGAGGAGTCTCACACAGGGTTTCCCTATTCTCTTGATGGGTGTATTGACAGTTTAAAGAACGTAATATGTAGATTCCATTTCATTTCTCTTCTACAACTACTTTTAGCCCACACAAATTGTGTATATTTGTATCTGGTCTGAGTTTCTGGAACATTCTGTGATGGTCATAAAACTTCTGGAACATTCAGTAACAGGAACATATTATTTCAAGGGTTTATAACACTGACCAAAATGTTCCCCAATTCAACTGTTGTATGCTATCTGTAACACCTCAGTGAATCTATTGCCCTACCTCTATTTATAGTTTTCAATCATTTGGATTTATTCACTAGATAGAGTGTTGACAACAAAACATTTATGCTAAGATAGATATTTTACAATGAAAAAA
>PVKC010049293.1:0-10764 GCA_004027635.1 Crocidura indochinensis | reverse complement strand
AAAAAAAAAAAAAAAAAAAAAAACCTCGCTCTCCCAGAGGTCCATTCTAGGGCAGGGACACCCATGAACACTTTATTAAAGTGAAAACCAGCAAGAAGCGAGAACTTTGCTAAAGCAAGGTCCCCTGTTTGTGACGTCAGGCTGGGAATTTCTGTGAATTCACGCCTACCTAGTAGGGCTAACTGCGAAGAACTGTGAGTCCTGTCTTTTCTTTGTGTTTATTTGTCCTCTCCTGTTGTCCGGACCTCTTGGGAGTGGGGCAAAAAGAGGCTGCATAAGAGCACTGCTGCTCCGCTTTGCTACACGGCCATGTGCTCTTTCTAAGGAAAGAATATCATCGCAACAAGAAGAGAAAAAAATCACACTAAGGACTGTGCTGGATCACTAAAGCCCAGCATTTCTCTCTGGACAGTCTTCTCTGCTGTGTGCCTGGGGCCAAGATTTGATCCTTTGAGAGGACTCATCCACGGAGGACTCCACTCCCTTGTAGGCAAATCAACACACTCGGAAAGGGCGGAACCAGAGGAGTGTGGCTGTGCACATCACTTACCAATGAATACCAGCGCAACACGTAGAAAAACACACAATACTAGTGTGACAATGGAGAAACAACGCATGCCAGCATCAGACATAGAGAACGAAGATGACAATTCTGATGACCAGAAATGACCAAAGAACTAATCAATCTCTCAGATAAGGACTTTAGAAAAGCAATATGGAAGATGCTGAAAGAACTCAAAGAAACCATGGACTGAGTTGAAGAGAACACCAATAAGAACCAAGAAAATATGATGACAGAAATCACAAAACTCCAAACTGAAATAACATGTCAAATAATAGACCTGAAAAACTCAGTAAATGAATTGAATGGTAAATTGGATGATGTCAACACCAGGGTAGAAGAAGCTGAGAATAGAATTGGTGCTGTGGAAGATGAGGTAAATAACAACTCCATACAGCGGGAGAGATTGGAAAAAAAACTTAAAACAAACGAACAGACAATGGAAAAAATAGTCAAAGAATGGGAAGAGATGAAAATAGAAGTCTATGATAAGATCAACAGAAATAACTTAAGAATCATTGGAGTCCCAGAGACACAGGAAGAAAATTTCCAGGAAGAATCAAGGGTCAAGAACATCATTAAAGAGAAACTTCCAGAACTAAAGAATATATGTGATCAAATATTGCATGCCTGAAGAGTACCAACCAAAAGAAACCCCAGAAAAAATACCCCAAGACACATCCTAGTCACAATGACGAATCCCACAGATAGAGACATAATTCTGCAAACAGCAATATCAAAAAAGGAAATCACATTCAAGGGAGCATCCTTGAGAGTTACAGCAGACCTGTCACCTGAAACACTCAAGGCCAGAAAGCAGTGGTGGGATATTGTGACAAGACTGAATGGAATGAATGCTTCACCTAGAATACTGTACCCAGCAAAACTCACTTTACGGTTTGATGGAAGAATACATGGTTTCACAGAAAAAAAAAACAGCTCAGAAACTTTACAGACTCAAACCCACCCTAAAGAAAAACTGAAAGACCTAATTTAAGACAAAACTAACCAAAAGACACACCAAATTTCGATAAAAAAAGATGGCGTCAAATCCCAGGACAATTCTTTCTCTCAATGTCAATGGACTAAATGCACCAGTTAAGAGACACAGAGTGTCTAAATGGATCAAAAAACTCAATCCAAATTTTTGCTGCCTACAAGAAACGCACCTGAATAGTCAGAACAAATACAGACTCAAAATAAAAGGCTGGAGGAAAATTAACCAAGCAAACAACACCCATAAAAAAGCTCGAGTGTCATACTAATATCAGATAATGCAAACTTTATACTCAGGAAGGCTGTAAGGGACAAAGATGGACATTATAATATAATAATATAATATAACAATATAATATAATATAATAATATAATATAATAAATATAATCAAGGGGTATGTAGAGCAGGAAGAAATCACGCTTCTAAACATATATGCACCGAATGAGGGTCCAGCAAAATATTTAATACAATTGTTGACAGAGCTGAAAAATAACATCAACAAAAACACAATAATTGTGGGGGACCTCAACACAGCTTTGTCAACAATGGATAGGTCAACCAGACTGAAATGCAACAAGAATATACTGGAGCTGAGGAGAGAAATGGAAGAAAGAGGCCTAGTGGATATATATAGGACACTCCATTCCCAGAAACCTGGATACACATTCTTCTCCAATGTACATGGGACATTCTCCAGGATAGACTATATGCTGGCACATAAAACATATCTTCATAATATCAAGAGGATAGAAATTTTGCAGACTGCCTTTGCTGACCACAAGACTCTGAAATTAATTGCGAATTCCAAAGGAACAAAGAAGAAAAACTCTAACACCAGGAAGTTAAACAGCCTCTTACTAAATAACCAGTGGGTCCGAGATGAAATCAAAGAAGAAATCAAAAGATGCCTGGAAACAAATGATAATGAAGACACAAACTATCAGAACTTATGGGATACAGCAAAAGCAGTACAGAGAGGAAAATTTATAGCTTTGCAAACAGACATCAGAAAGGAAGAAGGGGCTTACCTGAGTAGCTTAATGACGCAGCTTATAGAACTAGAAAGCGCTCAACAAAAGGACCCAAAAATAGGGAGGCAGAAGGAAATATCAAAGCTGAGAGCAGAAATCAATGAAGTGGAAAACCAAAAAACAATCCAAAAGATCAACGAA
Source organism: Crocidura indochinensis (assembly GCA_004027635.1). Taxonomy (NCBI): domain Eukaryota; kingdom Metazoa; phylum Chordata; class Mammalia; order Eulipotyphla; family Soricidae; genus Crocidura; species Crocidura indochinensis. Next base: position 8,033 of record PVKC010049293.1, on the reverse strand, counting down.
AGCAGATGTTGGTTCTTTGAAAAATAAACAACATTGATAGATCACTGGCAAAACTAACAAAGAAAGAGAGAGAGAAACTTGATAACTCGTATTAGGAATGAAAAAGGAGAGATCACTACTGATATGGCAGAGATTCAAAGAGTAATCAGAAACTAATTTGAGAAGCTCTAAACCACTAAAAATGAGAACCTGGAAGAAATGGATAAATTCTTGGATTCTTACAATCTTCCACGGTAGAGGAAGAGGATGTAGCATATCTAAACACTCCATCACTATTGATGAAATTAAGACGGTAATCAAATGTCTGCCCAAAAATAATAGCCCAGGCCCAGATGGATTCACTAAAGAATTCTTTCAAACTTTCCAGGAGGAACTACTACCAATCCTGGTAAGACTCTTTCATGAAATCGAAAAAACGGAAACACTTCCAAATGCCTTTTATGAAGCCAACTTCACCTTGATACCTAAACCAGACAGAGATGCAACGAAAAAGAAAATTACAGACCAATATCACTGATGAATGCAGATGCAAAGATCCTCAACAAAATCCTGACAAATAGGATTCAGTGCCTCATTAACAAGATCATACACTATGATCAAGTACGTTTCGTCCCAGGAATGCAACGCTGATTTAACATCCGTAAATCTATCAACATAATACACAACATCAACAACAAGAAAAATAAAAATCACATGATCATATCAATAGATGCAGAGAAAGAATTTGATAAGGTTCAACATCCATTCTTAATCAAAACTCTCAGCAAGATGGGAATGGAAGGAACCTTTCTCAATATAGTTAAGGCCATCTACCACAAGCCAGTGGCAAATATTATCCTCAATGGAGAAAAACTAAAAGTCTTTCCTCTAAATTCTGGCACAAGACAAGGCTGTCCTCTTTCACCACTCCTATTCAACATAGCACTGGAAGTACTCGCTATCACAATTAGGCAAGAAAAAGATATCAAGGGAATCCAGATAGGAAAGGAAGAATTCAAGCTCTCACTTTTTGCAGATGACATGATACTCTACATAGAAAATCCTACAGACTCTACCAAAAAGCTCCTAGAAACAATAGACTCATATAGCAAGGTGGCAGGCTACAAAATCAACACACAAAAATCAATGGCCTTTCTATACACCAATAGTAATAAAGAAGAAATGGACATTAAGAAAACAACCTCATTCACAATAGTGCCACACAAACTCAAATATATTGGAATCAACTTGACTAAAAATGTGAATGACCTATACAAAGAAAACTATAAAACTCTGCTCCAGGATAAGAGAGGATACACGGAAATGGAAACACATACCCTGCTCATGGATTGACAGGATTAACATCATCAAAATGACAATACTACCCAAGGCATTATACAGATTTAATGTGATCCCTCTAACGATTCCCACGACATTCTTAAAGAAGAATCAGGCACTTTGGAAATTCATTTGGAACAATAAATACCCTAGAATAGCGAAAGCAATCATTGGGAAAAAGAACATGGGAGGAATTACTTTCCCCAATTTCAAACTTTACCACAAATCAATAGTTATCAAAACAGCATGGTATTGGAATAAGGACAGGCCTTCAGATCAGTGGAATAGGCTTGAATACTCAGAAAGTGTTCCCCAGACATACATTCACCTAATTTTCTATAAAGGAGTAAGAAATCCTAAATGGGGCAAAGAAAACCTCTTCAACAAGTGGTGCTGGCACTACTGGCTAGCCACTTGTAAAAAATTGAACTTAGACCCCCAGCTAGCATCATGTACAAAGATGAAATCCAAATGGATGAAGACCTTGATATCAGACCTGAAACCATAAAATACATACAACAACATGTAGGCAAAACACTCCAGGACATTGAGACTACAAGCATATTCAAGGAGGAAAATGCACTCTCCAAGCAGGTGAAAGCAGATATTAACAGGTGGGAGTATATTAAGCTGAGAAGCTTCTGCACCTCAAAGGAAATAGCGCCCAGGATACAAGAGCCTCCTACTGAGTGCGAGAAGCTATTCACCTAATACCCATCAGATAAGAGGCTAATTTCCAAAATATACAAGGCGCTGACAGAACTTTACAAGAAAAAAACATCTAATCCCATCAAAAAATGGGGAGAAGAAATGGACAGACACTTTGACAAAGAAGAAATACAAATGGCCAAAAGACACATGAAAAAATATTCCACATCACTAATCATCAGGGAGATGCAAATCAAAACAACTATGAGGTACCACCTCACACCACAGAGAATGGCACATATCACAAAAAACGAAAACAAACAGTGTTGACGAGGATGTGGAGAGAAAGGAACTCTTATTCACTACTGGTGGGAATACCATGTAGTTCAACCTTTATGGAAAGTGTTATGGAGATTCCTCCAGAAACTGGAAATCGAGCTCCCATATGATCCAGCTATACCACTCCTAGGAATATATCTTAGGAACACAAAAATACAATACAAAAACCCCTTCCTTACACCTATATTCATTGCAGTACAATTTACCATAGCAAGACTCTGGAAACAATCTAGATGCCCATCAACGACTAATGACTAAAGAAACTGTGGTACATATACACAATGGAAAATTATGCAACTGTCAGAAGAGATGAAGTTCTGAAATTTTCCTACACATGCATGTACATGGAATCTATCATGCTGAGTGAAATAAGTCAGAGAGAGAGAAAAACGCAGAATGGTATCACTCATCTATGGGTTTTAAGAAAAATGAAAGACATTCTTGCAATAATAATTTTCAGACACAAAAGAGAAAAGGGCTGGAAGTTCCAGCTCACCTCATGAAGCTCACCACAAAGAGTGATGAGGTTAGTTAGAGAAATAACTACATTTTGAACTGTCCTAATAATGAAAATATATGAGGGAAATGGAGAGCCTGTCTAGAGTACAGGCGGAGTGTGGATGCGGAGGAGGGAGATTTGGGACAATGGTGACGGTTGCACTGGTGATGGGTGGTGTTCTTTACATGACTGAAACCCAAACACAATTATGTATGTAATCAAGGTGTTAAAATAAAAAAAAATTAAAAAAAGATACACAAACCCAAGAAATAAAAAAAAAGATAATTACAGACCAATATCCCTGATGAACGCTGATGCAAAGATCTTCAACAAAATCCTGGCAAATAGGATCCAATACATCATCAAGAAGATCATACACTATGATCAAGTAGGTTTCATCCCAGGAATGCAAGGATGGTTTAACATCCGTAAATCTATCAACATAATACACAACATCAACAACAAGAAAAATAAAAATCACATGATCATATCAATAGACGCAGAAAAAGCATTTGATATGGTCCAACACCCATTCTTGATCAAAACTCTCAGCCAGATGGGAATGGAAGGAACCTTTCTCAATCTAGTTGAAGCCATCTACCACAAGCCAACAGCAAATATTATCCTCAATGGAGAAAAACTAAAAGCCTTCCCTCTAAATTCTGGTACAAGACAAGGCAGTCCGCTCTCACCACTCCTCTTCAACATAGTACTGGAAGTTCTTGCTATAGCGGTCAGGCAAGAAAAAGATATCAAGGGAACCCAGATAGAAAAGGAAGAAGTCAAGCTCTCACTGTTTGCAGACGACATGATACTCTACTTAGAAAACTCTAATAACTCTACCAAAAAGCTTCTAGAAACAATAGACTCATAAAGCAGGGTGGCAGGTTACAAAATTAACACACAGAAATCAATGACCTTTTTATACACCAATAATGATAGGGAAGAGACGGAAGTCAAGAAGGCAATCCCATTCACAATAGTACCACACAAACTCAAATATCTTGGAGTCAACTTGACTAGAGACGTGAAGGACTTATACAAAGAAAACTATAAAGTCCTGCTCCAAGAAATAAGAGGACACACGGAAATGGAAACACATACCCTGCTCATGGATTGGCAGGATTAACATCATTAAAATGGCAATACACCCCAAAGCATTATACAGATTTAATGATATCCCCTTAAAAATACCCATGATGGGGCCCGGGAAATAGCATGGAGGTAAGGCGTTTGCCTTTCATGCAAAAGGTCATCGGTTCGAATCCCGGTGCCCCATATGGTCCCCCGTGGCTATCAAGAGCAATTTCTGAGCATGGAGCCAGGAGTAACCCCTGAGCACTGCCGGGTGAGACCCCCCCCCAAACAATACCCATGACATTCTTCAAAGAATTGGATCAAACACTTATAAAGTTCATCTGGAACAATAAACACCCTCGAATAGCTAAAGCGCTCCTAGGGAAAAGGAAAATGGGAGGCATTACTCTCCCCAACTTTAAACTGTACTACAAAGCAATAGTTATCAAAACAGCATGGTATTGGAATAAAAACAGACCCGCAGATCAGTGGAATAGGCTTGAGTTCTCAGACATTGTCCCCACAGACATACAATTATGTAATTTCTTTTTGTTTTTGGGCCACACCCGGTGATGCTCAGTGGTTACTCCTGGTTATTCACTCAGAAGTCGCTCCTGGCAGGCACGGGGGACCATATGGGGAACCGGGGGATCGAACTGCAGTCCGTCCTAGGTTAGTGCATGCAAGGCAGGCACCTTACCTCCAGCGCCACCGTCCAGCCCCCAATTACGTAATTTTTGACAAAGAAGTAAGAAATCCTAGGTGGAGCAGGGAGAACCTCTTCAATAAACGGTGCTGGCAGAACTGGTTAGCCACTTGCAAAAAAGTGAACATAGACCCCCAGTTAACATCATGTACGAAGGTTAAATCCAAATGGATTAAAGACCTTGATATTAGACCTGATACCATATAGAACAACACGTCGGTAAAACACTCCATGACATTGAAACGAAAGGCATCTTCAAGGATGAAACAGCACTTTCCAAACAAGTGGAAGCAGAGATCAACAGATGGGAATACATTAAACTGAGAAGTTTCTGCACCTCAAAAGAAATAGTGCCCAGGATGCAAGAGTCACCCACCGAGTGTGAGAAACTATTCACCCAACACCCATCAAACAAGGGGCTAATATCCAAAATATACAAGGCACTGACAGAATTTTACAAGAAAAAGACATCTAACCCCATCAAAAAATGAGGAGAAGAAATGAACACTTTGATAATAAAGAAATACAAATGGCCAAAAGGCACATGAAAAAATGCTCCTCATCACTAATCATTAGGGAGATGCAAATCAAAACAATGATGAGATACCACCTCACACCACAGAGACTGGTGCACACCACAAAGAATGAGAATAATCAGTGCTGGCAGGGATGTGGAGAGAAAGGAACTCTTATCCATTGCTGGTGGGAATACTGTCTAGTCCAAGTATGGAAAGCAATGTGGAAGTTTCTCCAAAATCTGGAAATTGAGCTCCCATTCGACCCAGCTATTCCACTCCTAGGGATATACCCTAAGAACACAAAAATTCAATGCAAAAACCCCTTCCTCACACCTATATTTATTGCAACACTATTCACAATAGCCAGGTTCTGGAAAAAACAAGATGCCCTTCAACAAATGAATGGCTAGAGAAACTGTGGTGCATATACAAAATGGAATATTATGCAGCTGTCAGGAGAGATGAAGTCATGAAGTTTTCCTATACATGGATGTATGTGGAATCTACCATGTTGAGTGAAATAAGTTAGAGGGAGAGAGATGTAGAATAGTCTCACTCATATATGGATTTTAAAGAAAATAAAAGTCATTTTAGCAACAATCAACAGAGACAATGGGAGGGGGGCTGGAACTTCCAGCTCACTTCATGAAGCTCACCACAAAGAGTGGTGAGTGCAGTTACAAAAATAACTACACAGAAAGCTGCCATAATCATGTGAATGACTGAGGGAACTGGAAAGCCTGTCTAGTGTACAGATGGGGGTGGGGTGAGAGGGAGGGAGACTTCGGGACATTGGTGGTGGGAATGTTGCACTGGTGAAGGTTTTTTTTTTTACATGACCGAAACCTAATCACAATCATATATGTAATCAAAATGTCTAAATAAAAAATATGTCTGAAAAAATATTTTAAAAAGATGATATTATAAGAGTGAGAGGTCATCACTACAAAGGCAGTGTTAAAAGAAATTTATTTCTCCATTTTGTTTTCTTTGTTTTTCCCCCATATGCTTTTTATAATTACTTTTTTATATAATCTTTTTCTTGCTGACATGTCATTTTGGTTACACCATTTTATGTATCTAAATTAAGTTCTCAACAGGTGCTCTCTAATCAGTGTATGAAATAATGAATGAATGAATGAATGAATAAAGCCATTAATAAAGCAAGACTTATTAAAATGCTTAAATAATTGATTACTAATTTAAGCTGTAGGTTCTTGCAATTTCCCATCATAGCCCTGAGCTTTCTTTTAACAAACACCTTGACTAACCGGTTCCTCTCTTTGTAAATAAAAGTGATCATAGATTCTTTTCATTAACAGATGTGCTTTTAAGTGACTGGAGGTTCTGCACTTCTTTCATATCCTCCCTCCTGCCTAACTTTCTTTTCCATATCCAACTCATTCGATTTCTTCTATTCTAGGACTTCGTAGACCCTTTTCCCATCCCACAAAAACTATGGCACACTATACGGCAATGGTGAAATATGCATGGAAAACTTTCTGCTCAATGACATGTGCAGATAGAATCCTCTACCATTAAATACACTCATGTACTGGCAATATCTTTCTTCTACAACCTAAAAGAGAGAAATTAAGTTCGCAATGCAGTATAATTCACTCCATTTCTCAGTTCTTCAGCCCTCAACTTTCCAATCTCCTTCAATCAATTCCTGCCCATTCTTTGCCAAGGATCCAGATGTCAAAGTCTTGCATATAGATAAAGCCAATAAGTATGTTTTTAGAAGTTCTTGTGAATGTGACAATGGTAGAGAATCTTGATTTACTTTCATGACTTGAAATTAACAAAAAAAATTTTTACCATTCTGGATTTCATATTCCACAGAAAAGAGAAAGAAAAGAACTCATGCACTCCGTATGTTTTAGTCTCCCATTCAAACTTTACCCCTTACGACACCTTTCTCTAACACCCTCTATTTTTACTCTTCCTTACACCTTTGAATTTGTATCTTACATGACACTTGAAGTTCCATCATAGGTGTCGTCATTTCTGCAAAAGTAAAAATAGAAGACATAAGAATCTTGGATTTAAATGAGCTCAGGAAACCCTCAAACCCCAATGTTCAACATCCATCTTCTTTTTTTTTTTTTTTTTTTTTTTTGGTTTTTGGGTCACACCCGGCAGTGCTCAGGGGTTACTTCTGGCTCCATGCTCAGAAACTGCTCCTGGCAGGCACGGGGGACCATATGGGGCACCGGGATTCGAACCAATGACCTTTTGCATGAAAGGCAAACGCCTTACCTCCATGCTATCTCCCGGACCCCTCAACATCCATCTTCACCTTGAAAATGCTGGCTTCCCTTTGGGAACCCAAAGGTCTGGGTTATGGGTCAGGGTCAAAAGAAAGGAAAAATGGCAAGAGGAGAAGATCCTGGCCACCTGTAACTCAATAAAGCTGTATGGATAGCTAAAGGAAGACATATCGTACAATGAGAGCAAGTTAAAAAACCTGTTCATCTCTGAAACTCACCATCTTGAAAGGTATTCTGTTTTTTATCATCGATGAGAAGAATCTCTAGAGAGGGGAAGAATCCAAGTCATGAGCTTGAAATATATTAAAATGGGTAAGATATTTGTCTTGCTTGCAGCCTACCCAGGCTCAATCCCTAGTACTGCATATGGATTCCTGAGCACCACAATGAAAATCACTGAGCACAGAGACAAGATTAAGACTTGAACACTAGTGGTCAAATCAAAATCATCATCATCATCATCATTCTGGTCAACATTATCATCATCAATAACCATGACTGGATTTTCCAGAATACTCCTACTAGATTTTTTCCCATAACTACACCTGCAGAAACTCCAGAGCTGCTTTTCTCAATGTAAAGGAATCCCTTGTATCCTCATTCATTGTTTGTTTTAACAATATTTTTTTTGTTGTTTGTTTGTTTTTTTTTTTTTT
>PVKC010049292.1:0-10752 GCA_004027635.1 Crocidura indochinensis | reverse complement strand
GCTTTAGAGATCACATGGAATGCTAGAGTTAAAATCCTACAAGGTAACTAATCTACCTGATGGACTATCACTCTGTCATCTCAGTTTCTTCATTAGTCAAGTGAGAATTAGAATATTTTCTTTCTCACAGTTGACAAGAGACTGTAAAGCACTCACAAGCAATCGGCAAGGGCTCAGTGTGTGTTAGAATGCCTGCTCTGGCTACTATGAGTAAGGTTCTGTTGGAGTTCTGCAGAAGGAAGAAGAGTTTGCCTGGTTCCAAGACTTCATCACAGGCCACTCAGGCACAGATATGATTATTACCAGCTGGAACTTGGACATTCAGAAGCAGAGGAAAACCTTCCATACCAAGGGAATTAGCATCAGGGTTGCAGACAAATTAGACTAGACCAGTTGATGGTGTTTCTGGCCATCAGTGGAAATCATTTGATCAATGGAGAAGTGGTGCTGTGGCTATGTTCCCAGAAACACTCTTTGTGGACAACAGCACATAGTGGGGGAGTATTTTCAAGGTACTGCATTAATAATTGGTCAAGGCCATATGCTAAAACATTGGGATACATTTGAGAATTGAGGCCATTATTTAATCCTGTATATTTATCTTGAACCTTTGTAATACATCCTGAGTTCTTGAAATCCACGACAGAGTGGAGGTAAAGACTCATGGTGCAGTTGGCATTCAAACTGAAACTTGTACAAAGAGAAAAGAACTCTTGTCTGGGAGAAGAAGAACTGGAGTGAGGTTGAACCAGACAATGAAAGAACAGAAATATAAAGAGCAAAGGTTCAGTATCAGGAACAAGGCATAAAGCAATATGTCTGCAGCAAAGAAGTAGAAAAACAGTTTGAAATGATTTGGGAGAAATAATGAGAAGCCAGAAGTATTGAAAAGGACACTTTAAGATATCTACAAAAGGGCCCGGGAGATAGCATGGAGGTAAGGTGTTTGCCTTTCATGCAAAAGGTCATCGGTTCGAATCCCGGTGCCCCATATGGTCCCCCGTGCCTGCCAGGAGCAATTTCTGAGCATGGAGCCAGGAGTAACCCCTGAGCACTGCTGGGTGTGACCCAAAAACCAAAAAAAAAAAGATATCTACAAAAATATCATTAAAGACAAAAGCTCTTAATTAAAACCTTAGTAGAAAGCTAAAATAATAGGAAGCAATATTATTAATTTTTAAATATACAAATGTGATAGGGTCACATCAAAAAGAGACATGTTACTACTTTCACCATATTTTAGTATTCAATAGAATGTTGGCTCTGAAGGTATATTCTTAGGTATTAACCATTTCTAATAGAGAAAGAATATTCCACTACTATGCTTAGAGTAGAACTATTCACAAAGCCCAAATAAGAGATCAACTTAGATGCTCATCAATGAATGATTGAACAAAAATCTTAAAATAGATCCTCAATGACATACGACTCTACCATTAAAAATAAGATAGAATTGTGTTGGAACAAAATGGATAGAACCTTAGGTGTTTATGCTAATAAGTGAAAGAGTAAGCAGTGAAAAACAATCATCTAATGCTTTCAGTCATTGTTGGAAAATGAATAACTAAGGCAAATGAACTGGTAAAAACCAATAAAATTAACTCCTAGTTTTGTGAACAAGTAAGTGGTGACCAGAGGGAAATTAAAGAATTATTGGTAGAAAAAAGGAAAGAGGTCTTTCTGGATATGGGATAGTGGTGATCAGTTGATAATAATTATACACATTTAAGATATTAAACCAAACCCCTGAAATTCCATAATATTTTAATCTAATAAAAATCGATAAAATATAGTAGCTTAAAAACAATTCAGAAATTTATAGAGGATCAATGAATTATGTTTTAAAGCTAGTTTCTAAAAGAGACTATGGTATAACATGAAATGATATGGCCTGTACCAGAATATTAAAGTAAAGTTCAAGTTGCATACCTACACCTGTTCGAAAGAATTTGGGTACTTGGCCTCATTAAAATAGTTCTCTTATCTTTAAGTTTGAAGTAATTGAAGTCACATAACTAAACAAGATTATGCATTTGAAAGGTTCCTAGAAATTTTAAGACATCACCCAAATATTTATTGTTTTTAACATTCTTTAAACATTTCTTGTTAAGATTTTTTTTATCATTCGTGTTTTCTAGGAAAACCACTAGAGGTCAGAATTACACACGAATTGTTTTAAAGAAATCACCCAGCTAGGAAAAAGCGAGAGAGCATTTTTCCTGCCAAGTGTACAACAATACCTTTAAGGGGTAGAAAGAAAATAAAGATGGCTTTGAGTAAAGAAGTGTTGACAGCTAGAACGATGCTTATTTTCAAAACTGTTTCTCAACAGAGGGAGAGGAAGGAAAGTAAAATTGAATGGTTAGGTGTCTATTATTTTCATACAACTGGAAGTTTGCATTGGTTATCTTATATTTTTCTTAAAACAAATCTATGATAAAAGTTTATTTTGTAAATAAAAACATTGAAGCATAAATAGATTAAATTATATAGAGAAGTTCAGACATCAATCCAATGTTTTCCTATCCATTAAATTGTGCTGATGAATAGTTTGTTTTATTTTTTTTTTTAATCTGAAACACCAAATCTACAAAGTTCTAGTCTCCCAAGTAATTTTGGAGAAAATCCCTTATTCTTAAATTCTCTTATTGCTCATTTCTCAAGTATTTAGAAGTTTCCAAGTCAAATGCTGATCCATATAGTATTTGTATAAAAAATGAATTATTGATCTTAGGCAAAATAGGAGCATGAATAATAACTCAGATCATTAAATATTTAATAAGCCCTTAAATATGTTTTTCTTATTACATTTTATAAAACTAAAATACAGAAATATGCCTTATCTAGAGGAAGAGATATATAATCATCATGTACATGAATGAATGTGGTATGGTAGATGTTAGTTTATATTTTAAGAGAAGAACAAAGAAATGTCCTATTTTTTTAATGCAGTCTCAACATCTAACTTAGTGCCTAGAACAGAGGAAAGGCAATGTCGAATATGGTCTTTTTGCTCCATGAGCAAATACAAGCAATCTGCAAATAAAAAAAAAAAGATAGATAAGTGGGTCCTGATCCTAAGAGTTTACATTTTAATTCCCAACTTAAAAACTTAGATACAAGTATTAGGGCAACTTCATTCTTAGTTTGAAATCTCAAATATTACATAATACTGGAATTCAGTAGATATATTGTACATTCCATAATAGTAGAAACTCTTTCATAGAAAGGAAAGTTAAAATCCTTTTTTGGTGAAAAAGGAATCCAGCCTATGGAGAAAAAAGAGGAAATTATACCAGGTTCATCACATACTTAGATTAGAACCCAGGATCTTCTCTCATCTCATCCCAACTTCCTCATCCTGCCATACTTCTGGCTTACATAATCACAAAAGGGTTAAGTTGATTGATGGGGCTGGAGAAGGAAAAACACTTGTCTTGCAGGAAGCCACAATTGCAGCAAGTCTTGTGGATCTGATTCAATTTTTAGCATCTCTTATGGATGCCAAAACACTACCAAGAGATTCCTTGAACACAGAACCTAGAATAAGTCCTGATTACAGCTGGGTATGTCACCACCTCAAACACAAAGTTAAATTAGTTGTTTTGTTTGAAATCTTCACAAGGTTATTAAAGGAAAGTTATTAAGTGTGTAGTAGGTAAAGAAATTAGAAATACCAATGGTGGACCCCCTTCTGCTATCTGACAACTATTAATTACTCTTTTTCTATTTCTGAATTATTTTTTTCTTTGCTACAACAACAACACACACACACACACCTCAATGTATCTCTTGTACCTAAAATAGGCTCATCTGTTAGCAGGTCATGATGGCCTTTGAATTAGGATGCATGGTCTTTGTATATATCTTAGCAAAATGACCCATATTTTAGTTTTGAAATTTCTCTGCAAAAAATTTTGCTTAACAGTTCTCATATTTGTTCTCGCAGTTGCAGGGACAGGAAACCCTGAATTTTCAGCATTCTCCATGAAACTCCAGAAACAATACATTTTCTGCAAAGTCCAGTAATGGTTTTAAGTAAATACTTTATTTCTAATCGAGGCTTCCTTTTCTGAACATTTGCCCTCACATTATTCATTTATTCACCCAAGAAATTATTTGGAAGCCCCGAGGTCTCATTCTTCTCCTTTGCATTTATTTTATGGTATCAAAGGTTAAAACTTGGATTGCAATCTTAGGAGAAATTAATTCACTGATTAAGAAACATGCACTTTAAGCAATATACATTTAAATAACTGACAAGCATAGGGCATTGCATTTCTGGTTTTCCTTTTGAAAAACCCTTTTTTCTACTTAAAATTTTAAACAGCTGCAATTCTTCTACCCTATGCCCTGGAGAAACACAGCATGAATTACTAATGAGAGAGTACTGATTTGTACTGCAGTGACCACTTTCAGAACAAAAGGGTCAGAGCTGAAGCCAGGAAAACAGCAACATTTTTTATCAACCAGTTGCTTGAAGCATATTTGTAGTTTGGCTCCATTTGAAAAAGTGTTTAAAATTCTATCATCCTTCAGCTGAAGGCACTTAACCCCACAGAATCCACTACATAGAGAAATGTTCATTTCTATATAAACTCCAAAACTCTGGTAACCATTTTCTTCTTTGGAGCCCAGGTACCCACAAAGTTGTAAAATATACAAAAGATTTAAGTGTTAATGTACAATACTTTTACCTATTAGCTCTATTAGAATCAGCATGAGGAAAGCATGAGAAAAACAACTTGTTCAAGTTTAGAGATATGTTTAAGGAAACGATTCCTTAAGACTGTCATTTGGCATGTTTATTTACCAGAAGTAAATAAAAGAACACTTTTATCTCTTCCCTGGAGAGTTTCAACACATCACTTGGCCTGGGGTTTCACTCCCTCCCAACCTTCTTTTACCTGTTATCAAGGGGAATTCTAAAATAAGTCCATGTAGTGGTTTGTCACAATAGGCGGAGGGCTCAAGAGCAGAGAGAATCAGAGAAAGTAAGCTTGTTAAAAGTGGTTGGCCTTTCCTTGTATTTGGAGGACCCAGTTTTGATCTGTGGCTTCCCATGTGGCCCCCAGAGCACTGCCAGGAATAATTTTTGAGTGCTGAGCCCTGAGCTTTTGCTAGGTATGACACTAAACCCCAAGTAAATAAATAAATAAATAAGATTGAGAGAGAATTAACATAAAGAGGACAGCAAAACAGAGACACAAAGAATTAGCCTTGGTTTGGGGCATGCAGTAAGAGAAATTGCTTGTTATATATGCAAACCATGTTATTTTTTCTCACCTTTGGGTCCTGGCGAAATTGTGTGTGTGGCACAGACTTCCGTTGAAGTACGACTATCCATATCCAGACCCAGAATCTCAATTTGCAAAAGAAAGAGCATCAAAAGGATAAACTGATTTCTTCTAAGGGGGCCTCTAAATCTCAAGCCGCCCATTGTTGTGGTTCTTTAAGAAAGTATAAGAGCCACCTAGATTTGCCGAAAAAACAGACTTCTATTAAATAAAACCATCTGTGCTGAGGAATAAATGAAGTATCTGAAGCACACATTCCAAAAATAACTGCAAAAGAGACAAGAAGGAATTATATCTTGGGTTGTTTATTTTCTCAGGAATCTCAATGGCACATACATTGTCCAGACTGTTTATTTTCAAGTGACAAGAGTTTACGAAAATTATCTCTGAGCTAAACATTCAAATGTTTAGGCCAGTAGAAACAGCCCTGAGAGGCACTTCTACTCCATCCCTGAGCACACAATTGAATACGCTAAATTGCATTTAAATGTTTGGCTCCAGAAAGATTGGGCCAGCGTCCCTTGAATTATCAATGTGTTCTATAAGCATAGTGAAAGTCTTTTGAGTTTTGAATAGGGAAATATTTATTACCTCTTAGGGTAATGAATCCCAAATCTCCTTAAGATTTAGCCCAAAAGGAAAGAATACCAGCTTTTCTAAAACGCAATTTGGCAATATATATAAAAATATTATAGCTTTTGCCTTATTGATTGCCTTTCTGACATAGTATACTAAGAATATACTCTGAAATATGGGCAAAGTTTTATTGAAAGGATATATCAAACTGAAGAAGCTAAGTGATCTAACAACATCTTAATGGTTTCAATTCATCATAAATAAAGCAAAGTTATAGGACTGGATTGATAGCATAGAGAGTAAAGCATTTGATTTTCATGTAGTGAACCCAGGTTCGATCCCAGTATTCTATATAGAATACTGAGCCTACCAGAGCTGAGTACAGAGCCAGTGGTAATTACTGCCGCATGTGGCCCCCAAACAAAACAAAAAAACAAGGTTATGATAAATATATTTGATTAATATAGTATATATTTATATTATAAATGTTAATATATAATATATATCTAGTTAACATAATATATAACTATATTACGTTATACATATAGTAAAATAAATTTTATTAAAATAGGCTTATAGCAAGTTTTACTTACAGTGGGAGAAATAGGTTATGATATTATATCTTAATAGCAATATAGAGATATAGAAAATGATTCACATATAGAGTTATATATAGAGAGAAATATAAATAGCTATCAATTTTTTCTATATTTACCCATCACACATTCACCCATTAATTCATCCATCCATCCATCTGCCCATTTATATATACATATATATATCCATCCATGGATTCATTTATACATACATTATTAGTCAACCTTTGTGCCATCAACCTTTAACTTGTATGAGTATTCTAGGCTTTAGTAAGATATTGAAATCTAAAACTAAAATCAACAACATGAAGATGCCTCACTTTCTCCATTATTGAAGAGGCATTTCACTGAGTGTTGAACTAGATGGAGTTTTGGGCTTATTTTCCTTGAAATTCGGAAAGAATGAAATAACAGATCCTATTAAAAACCAAGAAAGAATCTGTTGTAGATGAAACTCTATTATCAACAGTACTATAAATCTCATTGCAAAAATTTATGTTTGAAAAACATCCCACTCTTATAGAAGCAGACTTGGGACACAAATGGGATGAAGGGATTGGTGTTGAAACATTGTATGCCTGAAATCTAATCATGAAAAGTATGTAATTTCATGGTGACTATATAAAAGTTAAGATAAAGAATTCTTTCTGAGAGATCTCATCAATATAATCGTCTATCTAGGAAACATGGATCTATTTACTTGCTAAGTTTGCTGTTATAAACTACAGAGTGGCTTAAATAACAAAAAAATGTTTGCTTTCACAATTCTATGGGCTAAACGTTAGGAATCAAGAAGCTATCAGGATCATACTTCTGAAGGGGTTTGGAGAGGATTCATTCCAGGTCTCATAGCTTTTTGTTTATATCTGTAAAGCTTCACTATCTGCATGGAGGCCTGAATGTGTCTGTGTCCAAAATAAACAACAGTCATATTACATTACGTCACTGCTACTTTTAACTTTTATACCTCCTTAAATTGATTACCTTTGGAAACACTATCTTCAAATACAGTTATTTTATGAGGTTTTACTCGGTATCTCATTGGTTAATACTTTAACATAAGAATTTTTTAACTATAAGAAATGACTCATTTCCAAATTTCAGGCTTGTAGTATGACTGATATTTTCCCCAAAAGCAAAACAGGAGAGGGAGATAAGAAGATGCCATTAATTGAATAACCATTATGTGTAAGATTAGGTTTTTTTTTTGTTTAGTTTGTCTAATTTAAGCTTAAAATAATCCTGTACAGTAGATAGTAAATATATAATTTTGCCAAAAATGTGCCTGAAATTTAGGAAACTTAAGCAGCCTTCTCAAGATCACTGTTATGGCTAATTTAGGTGTCCATATCGTTTACTAGATATTACATGATATGTATCTGAGACTCTTAAGTTGATCTTAGGATTCAAATCAATATATTGAGTAAAGCAGTTTTTTTCTCCAATAATGCAATGTTCATCCAATCTGTTAAGAGCCTAGCCTGTACAAAATGAAAGAAACAAAAAGAAAGAATTTTTCTCTCTCTGCTTGCATAGGTACTCAGTTTTTCTCTTCCATTTGTATTAAAATTTATAGCATTATCTTGCTTTTGAATTTTGCCCTTTAGACTTCAACTGGACTGATTCTTAGGTCTTTGACCTTGGACTAATTAAGTTTATATCACTAACACTCATTATCAAGTCTTTGAGCTTAGAATAAAATATGCCTCCAGGTTTCCTGGATCTCCAGATGGTATTCCAAGTCCTTATAGCAATTTTTTACTGTCAATATGAAGATAGATATATAGATGATAGATAGATAGTTAGATAGATAGATAGAATCATATATATATATATATATATATATATATATATATATGGCTATTCCCACTGGTTCTGTTTCCCTAGAAAAATACAAATTCTTTCCATAAGTTTCTGCCTTAAAATGCTATTTTGTTTCCATAAACATGAATATTAAAGTTTTGTGATTGAATTTTCATACAAGCTTAAAATGTCCATTTGTATGATTAGCATTTTTATGCTTAGCATTTGTATGATTAACAGTGACAGGAAAATTGTGGGACTTAGTAGAATGGTGTTAGATACCTCAAATTTTGCTCTGACATAACTAGAAATGACATATAGCAAATCACTCAACTTTAATTGTCACAAAGCTTATAAAGCATGTTTGGACTTGATACTAATTGACTTTCTGACTTCTGTGATTTTTTTAATATTGTTATCCTTTGTTAGTTAACTATTTTAAATCTATTTCATTTCTTTAGGCACTCCATGAAACATAATAAAAATAGATTCATTACATTTATATAAAAAACCACTAGGTAAAAAATTTGAAGCAAATGGTGGCCATAAGTACTTTGGTGGAAAAATAATAGTTTGTTCTTGTTTTTCCCAGATTCTCATTCTTTCTCTCCTTTTTTTTTTTTACCAGATTAGTAATACATATAAGTATCAATAAATAGGAATGATAAACACATACACTAAAATTTAATTTTCTGCAGATAATTCATCACATATTTTATATGCAAAATATAAATTAAATTAGAATTAAAATTTTCAAATATTACCAATTTAACTACTACTACGAAGAACTCTATCTCTTCATTTTAACTCTTTAAAAAAGACACATGAGGGGCCGGAAAATAGCACAGCAGTAGGGAGTTTGCCTTGCATACACCGGATTTAAAACAGACTTGTTCCAAGAAATAGAAACACATATCCCGTTCATGGATTGGCAGGATTAACATCATTAAAATGGCAATAATCCCCAAAGCATTGTACAGATTTAATGCGATCCCTCTAAAGATACCCATGACATTCTTCATAGAAGCAGATGAGGCTCTTTTGAAATTCATTTGGAACAATAAACACCCTCGAATAGCTAAAGCAATTATTGGGGAAAAAATATGGGTGGCATTACTTCCCACAACGTTAAACTGTATTACAAAGCAATAGTTATCAAAACAGCATGGTATTTTAATAAAGACAGACCCTCAGATCAGTAGAATAGGCTTGAGTACTCGAAGAATGTTCCTCAGAAATACAATCACTTAATTTTTGATAAGGAGCAATAATTTCTAAATGGAGCTAGGAAAACCTCTTCAACAAGTGGTGTTGGCACAACTGGCTAGCCACTTGCAAAAAAGTGAACTCAGACTCCAGCTAACACCATTTACAAAGGTAAAATCCAAATAGATTAAAGACCTTGATATCAGACCTGAAACCATAAGATATCTAGAACAACACATAGGTAAAATCCTCCATGACATTGAGTCTAAAGGCATCTTTAAGGAGGAAACAGCACTCTCCAAACAAGTGGAAGCAGAAATATACAGATGGGACTAAATTAAGTTGAGAAGCTTCTGAACTTCAAGGGAAATAGTGCCCAGGATTCAAGAGCCACCCACTGAGTGGGAGAAACTATTCACTGAATACCCATCAGATAAGGGGCTAATATCCAAAATATACAAGGTACTGACAGAACTTTCCAAGAAAATAACATATAATCCCATCAAAAATGGGGAGAAGAAATGAACAGACATTTTGTCAAAGAAGAAATACAAATGACATCCCATATGCCCCCTCAAGCCAGGAGCAATTTCTGAGAACATAACCATGGGTAACCACTGAGCATCACTGGGTCACAGAGTGTGGCCCAAAAAACAAAAACAAAAAGACACATGAAAAAAATTTAAAAAGACATGCTTTGGTTTGGTCAGTCTCTGAATGTTGGTAACAATACATACAAAGAAAAGTTTTTGCTTGCTAAATTGTCACATTGGGTTCTCTTTGTATGTACAAAGAAAAGAATTCATTTACTAACTTGTATATTACTGACATATTGAGTTCTCTGCTTTCTTTAGAGATTATGGTTTCCAGGACTGATTTTTTCTCACCTGGTTAATAAATTTGGGTTTGAACAGATTAAACAGATAATTTTTAATAAAGAGGACTTTGATGGGATGAAGAAGTTTTCTTTTTTTATCTAAGAGTTGCCACAAAACTATGACTTAATAAATCACTTTTCAGCTGAGAAAGCACTATTACCACTAAGAAAAACTGGCTAAGGAAAGGCAAAGTTTTCAGGGAAAATGAGGAAGAATGAATGTAAGGATCAAAGAAATAATAGAATGGATATTATAGATAGATTATAGATAGATAATTTGAATTGCAGGTCTTGAGTTTAGAAGGACATCTAACTTGAAATTTTTTTATTTTTTTCTTCTTTCTTTCTTTCTTTCTTTCTTTCTTTCTTTCTTTCTTTCTTTCTTTCTTTCTTTCTT
>PVKC010049291.1:0-10572 GCA_004027635.1 Crocidura indochinensis | reverse complement strand
AATAACTTATATAATGCAAATCTTTTAAACTTTCATTTATTTTTAACACTGATTTATTTCTAACTAAATTTCAGACCTTATTTTCCACAGTTCTCCATGTCATATCACAAGCCCAATGCATCTATCTGATAACAGAGGTAGGATAAAGGAGTGGAATACATGGTGTAGTCTGTCTCCTAGAACCCTCAAAAATGACTAAGATCTAATTACAGATTATAAAAATGTGAATTGGTTTCTTCCTCCTTTATGTAAGTAAGCAAAATCCTTTTAAAGGATTAAAAATATTTGTTGAAAATGTACTTACAATATTTTTACATGAAACATTGGTATACTTTCTAATTTGGCTGTTCTTAGTGTATTTCTCATGTTCTTTTTCCAAATGTTCAGCTTCCGTTTCTGCTGACTCTGATTTAGCTTTAGTTTTTTCTGTTATTGTTTAAGGTTTCCCTTCTCCAATGTCATAAAGACCACAATTTTTATGTTTATTTGTTTGTTTGTTTTGGGGCCACACTGGCAGCACTCAGGGGATACTCCTGGCTCTATGCTCAGAAATTTTTCCTGGTGGGCTCGTGAGACTATATGGGATGCTGGGGATTGAACCCGGTTCCTTCCGGGTCGGCCAAGTGGAAGGCAAACACCCTACTGCTGTTATCAGTCAGACCCAATTTTCATAATTTTTACCAAATCTTTCTATATTTTGGAAGATGACTCCCAATATTATCTTCTTTTCATCTTTTTTTTTATCCTTTGCTACTTGGAGCTTGTCCAAGGTAATTAGGAAAATATTGTTCTCCAAGCAAACAGCAATAATAACCTGTGGAAATGACTCACTCCAACTCTCAATAAGCCACAGCTCTTTTGTGACTCTTCATTATATATTATATAGTATAATATAATATATATAGTATAAAATAATATAGTATTAGAAGCCTCTCTACCACTTTTGAACTGGACAACTGAGGTACTCTGTGTTCTTAGAAAATATTTATTTAGTAAATAGTAAATGAATTTTAAGTAAAGGATGGACTGAATATGCCAATTCTATCTTTAAAAAAAGTTTACATAAACAGAGTAGCATTGATAGAGGACCTTTTCCTAATTCCCTTTTCTCTTTCTTTTTCCTTTATCCAATGACTAAGTAGCAAGCAAAGGCACTAGTATAAGCTACACAGAAGGTCAAATGGGGTGAATACAAAGAATTAATGTTTTTGTTTTGTTAGAGGTAGACCACTGATATAAGTTCCACGGTTAAATCTTAAAGCAAAGTAAAATAAGTGGTCTTAGTAAAATTTTAAGTATTCTAACAATGTTTAATTTTCTCAGTGGTCCCCAAACTATGGCCCGCAGGCCACATATTGTATTTGTTCCCGTTTTGTTTCTTCACATCAGAATAAGATGTATGCAGTGTGCATAGGAATTTGTTCATACTTTTTGTTTTTACTATAGTCTTTCCTCCAATGGTCTGAGGGACAGTGAACTGGGTCCCTGTTTAAAAAACTTGAGGAACCCTGCTTGTGTATTTGTCCAAATAGATAGAAAATATATTGTTTATCAACTTGATAAAAAGTAATCTGCATGTATTTTGTTATGCATTGTGCTGCTTTTGATCAAAGTATATAAATAAAATGTGAGATTTTCACTGAAAATATAGTTATGACAACTAACTCAAACTGATGACTATCAGAGATATGTGATCAAAGAATTGAAATAACTTATAAAATTTTGATTAGTCTTATTCACATTTAATTTGTCAGAGAAACCTGTACTATCACAATGATCATATTGGGCAAAAATCATAAGTAGCTCAGCTAAATTCATCTCTAGCATCTCATGGATCTCATGGATCAAAATGATTAAAGGTTAATTGATGCAATGCTAGATAAAAAGACATCTATGGAAATTTCTTTTTTTGTGTGTGTGTTTTTGGGCCACACCCGGTGACGCTCAGGGGTTACTCCTGGCTATTCGCTCAGAAGTCGCTCCTGGCAGGCACGGGGGACCATATGGGGAACTAGGGGATTGAACCGCGGTCCGTCCTAGGTTAGCGCAGGCACCTTACCTCAGCGCCACCGCCTGGCCCCCTATGGGGATTTCTTGGTCTTTAGAATTATGAACTTTATTTTTATGCAGTTCATCATTTTTCAAAGTCAGTGTCAGTGTAAGTTTAAGAAATGATAATGCGGAGGTAAGGCATTTGCCTTGCATGCAGGTCAGTGGTTTGAATACGGGCATCCCATACGGTCCTCTGAGGCTGCCAGGAGGGCTTTCTGAGTGTGGAGCCAAAAGTAGCCTCTGAGCTCTGCCGGGTGTGACCCAAAACAACAACAACAAAAAGAAATGATAATGCATATCTATTTTACTTTACATTCTTACATTAGAAATCCAGGCACAAACTTATTAAACTTGAAAACTATACTTAGGGGGCTAGGACCCTACTGGAAATGAAGCAGATGAAAAACTAAACATCATAATCTGTCAAAGATTATAAGCACTCAAATGTATACTGAGAAGACTAAAATAAGCAAAGATTTTACAAAAGATTTAAATGACAGCTGGCTAAATAGTAAATATTCTAGTATTACTATCAATCATTGTACATTTATTACATTATAGATATACTGTTTTATATAAACTATTTAGGGCTTAAAAACTTAAATTGCGGTTAAATTCTTTTTTTTTTTTGTGGTTTTTGGGTCACACCTGGCAGTGCTCAGGGGTTACTCCTGGCTCCATGCTCAGAAATTGTTCCTGGCAGGCATGGGGGACCATATGGGGCACCGGGATTCGAACCGATGACCTTTTGCATGAAAGGCAAACGCCTTTACCTCCATGCTACCTCCTGGGCCCCATTGTGGTTAAATTCTTGACCCTACCTGTGGGCTGCTATATTTTTAATTGAAATTAGATTTCCCTGAAACTGCTCTGCTCAGGGGGATTAGGAAGGACACTCACAGTGATACTCAGCAAATGGAGTGAGATGGTTGGTTCAATGGTTGATGCTTAGGTCAGCAATGCTGGGTACAGGGCAGGCTACAGTGAGAATCAAACCTGGTTTTTGAATATACAAGAAAAGCATCCTTGGGGCCCAGGGGATAGCATGGAGGTAAGGCGTTTGCCTTTCATGCAAAAGGTCATCAGTTTGAATCCCGGTGCCCCATATGGTCCCCCGTGCCTGCCAGGAACAATTTCTGAGCATGGAGTCAGGAGTAACCCCTGAGCACTGCCGGGTGTGACCCAAAAACCAAAAAAAAAAGAAAAGCATCCTTAACCTGTGATTTATTTCTAAGTGAGTATTTTTCACCCTGTATTACTTCTCAAGTGGGGTATCACAATTAAATCCTAACTGATTTTCAAGCTTATGTTTAATAACTCTATTATCCTAGGACCTGATCATAATATAGTGTTTTGAGTGAGGGTTAGAAATGTCAACATCTAATAAAATTTGTCTTTTTAATAAACTTTAAACATATCCAATAAGGCACAAAATCCAATCATTCTTCTCAGCTTCTTTAGTAATAATCATATTAATGTCTTAACTACTCTACATCAACTATAGTTTCTTTATAAAATTAACTTGATAAACAATAAGCAAAGGAACAAGAATTCCACAGGTTCCCCAGCCAGAAGTGAGTGTTTCGGTTTCTTAGGTTACTTTTTGTTTTCTTTTGGGGGTACACCCAATGGTGTTCAAGGGTTACTTCTGACTCAATAATCACTCCTGGCAATGCTTGGGGGACCATATAGGATGCCGGGGATAAAACCTAGGTGAACACCTGGCCCAGTGTGCTATGGCGTCACCCACAGAAGTGGGTGGTTTGAGTGAAGGCAAAGGGTTTACCTCTGATAGCAAGGTACCGAGAGCCTTGAAGGAACTAGAAACTTTTGCCAGCTCATCCCCTTGCCTTTGAGCTTCATTCTCAGAAGAAACTTCAGTCAAGGTTTTAAGTCTGGATTTCAACCAACTGAGTGTCTCCCCTTTTTTGGTAACATCATTTCTTATATCCTAGAATAAAAGGAACATTTAGATATATAAATATATACATTTAGGTATATATATAACTGTATATACATTTAGATGTATATATATATATACATTCCTCATTCTTACTCTATTTGGCACTTGGTTTTCCAAGTATATATATATATATATATATATATATATATATATATATATATATATATATATATAAACTGTGTATCCTAGTTGTCCAGCAAGTATAGACTCCAATTGTACATTAGAGAGGAGAAACAAACATGACTTAGTAAAAATGTTCCTGCTTATTTGAAGTTTTGTTCATTTTCTTTAGAAAAGTCAATAAGCACCATAGAAAAAAACGCTTCCCAAATGCCAGTGCCTTGTGTCTAAAATAACAGTATACTCTCTACCAAAACACCTTCATAATTAGACACTTACATATTTACAGATTTTCCTGATATCATAACCAAGAATCTTCTGACAAGATTCTTCTAAAAATTTTAACATATACTTTAATATAGCTACCTAATCCTCTATGTGCTAGAAGAAACATGGAATTCGAAAACAACAAAAAAATAAAGAACAGAAAAATTCTTTTCATAGTTAGCTAATTTCATTTATTAAGGGACATATTACTGAGTTTTTATGAATTCTTAAAGATTTATTTTAACATTCTGAGCTCTCATTGTATCACTTTTTTGGGTTAGCTTTATAGAAGTCAATTCCCTGGATAGTAAGATGCATAAATAGAAACAGAGCTATGATCCACAAAAAAAGTCTTAGGCAAAAGACAATTCTAGAAAGATTTCAAAATCTCAGACCTTGTGGGCTGGTGGCTAGGGCAGTGGAGATTGGGGCTTTCTTTCATTCTATACCCACAGGGAGAATGAGGGCTGCTGTAGATAGTTTACAGGATAAATGGCTGAGAGCCTTAAATTGGTTTGAGAAAGAAGTGAGCTCTTGTGCATGTGTGTGTGTGTGTGTGTGTGTGTGTGTGTGTTTATATTGGAATAGCAAACGGTAGCACCTACCATTTTCTTGGTACTAATATTATTAAGCATCTCCATTCCGGAAGAGAATATTTGCTTATTTCGGGGGGAGGGACACAATAAGTAATGTTCAGGGGTTATTCCTGGTTCAAAACTCAGGAGCTTAAAACATAAGCTTCCTGGAGGTGCTCAAGGGACCATATAGAGTGCCAGGAATTTAACTTGGATCATCTGCGTGCAAGACAAGCAACCTACTAGGACTTAGTATCTCTGTTCCTTGAATAGGATTTAATAGGTCAAAAATAAGCATTTTAGAAAATAGGATTAGAAAGAAATACATTCTAATTAAGAGCAACTGTGTGACTTGCAACGGTTCAAAGCACTGATAAATCAGTAATTTTTGTAATATCATTACTTATGGAAAACCAAATGCCAAATGGAGTAAGAAAATGAGTTTCAATGGCTACACTTAGAAAAGACAAACTGAGGTCAGCTCTTGGATGCTGTCGCTGGCTGCAGTTGTCAGACTGTCCTGATGCTCCAAGAGAATGATTCAATCCAGGCAGAATGAGAATCCAAAGATCACTTTGCTCCATTACCGACTTTTCTGTGAAGTGGCTTTTGTGGGGCAGGAAAATACACTGCATAAAGACCTGCAAATGTTCTTGCTTTCCATGACAATTCTTAAATCTCTGCTTTGTTACACACCCAGTAATGGGTTTTGCTCTCAGCCTTCTCCATTAGTTAAAGATGCATTAGTGGCACTCCTCCAATCTGACCAGACCTCAAAACTAACAATAGTCTATGGAAAAACCCTTGGAACATGAAGAAAATTGTATTGAAGATAATTTTCAGAAATAGCTTTTTGAATAGGGAAAAACAAAGTTTTCAGCTATTATTTGTTTTAAATGGAAATTTTCCAGTAACAAAGGTGATCAGAACTGACCTCCACGGACCGTTTCACGTCTCCATGTTTGGAGGTATCAATGGCTTCACTCTCAATTCCCTTCAATTGTGTCTCCTTAGCAGATATCCAAGAAGAAAAGTCAGACATTCTGAAAGAAAAATCATTTTTTAATTTAGAAAAAGAAGAAAAATTGTTAGAATTATTAAAATACATTTTCAATTTATTGTTTGTTACTCCTGGCTCTGCACTCAGAAATCACTCCTGGCAGACTTGAGGGAGCATATGGGATGCCAAGGATTGAACTCAGGTTTGCCATTTGCAAAGCAAATGCCCTAACTTTTGTGCTATCACTCCAGTCCCTCAGTGCTTATTCTTGACCCTGTGTTCAGGATCACTCCTGGCAGTGCTCAAAGTGTCAGGGATTGAACCCAGGTTGGCTGTGTATAAAACAAATGCCTTGCTAGCTGTATATTGCTTTTATCCTGACTGAAAAACCATTTTAAAAATTAAATGACGCATTCTTCTATAAGAGCATGACTGAGAACATCTAATCTGAGCTTTTTGTTTACTACCTAAGAAGAAACATGCCATTTCTTGTTTTGCCAAGACCCCCTTATCAAGAAGCAATGTCAAGAATACCTGTTGGTAAACTCCTTCCACTTGTCTGGGTCACTCATTAGCTGTGTATAGGTGCTGCTGATGGCTTCCCGAAGCTCTTTGAGGGTTGCCTGACAAATTTCAGGGGTGTTCCTGACTGGATCCCGGACAGGGAGTTTCAGGCACAGT
Organism: Crocidura indochinensis; assembly: GCA_004027635.1. Classification (NCBI taxonomy): domain Eukaryota; kingdom Metazoa; phylum Chordata; class Mammalia; order Eulipotyphla; family Soricidae; genus Crocidura; species Crocidura indochinensis. The sequence continues at coordinate 3,914 of PVKC010049291.1, read as the reverse complement.
TCTTCCACTAGCTGTAGCCTTTTCTCACAGAGATGCTGAGGGCCTTTGTCACTGAAGAAAATCTGATGAACAGCCATAACAATTCCTTATAAAAGTGCATACAAGACTTGTATTGCCTCATAAAAAAAAATCAGAGATTTCTGTTTTATTTATCAGTGTCACTAAGTGACTCAATGTTTTCAGACCCCAATCAAAGAATCTGTTATGTTATACCCTTTAAGTTCCAACAGGATTTTGCACAACCAAGATAGATGTGGAACACATACCCTGTGCTCTTTAAGAAGTTTTTCACTGCCTTCCTGGGACACCATCTTGGTCTCCCGATCCAACTCATCTCTGCATTCTGCGATAGAAGCCAAGAATTTATTCTTTTCCACATCAATCTTCAGATGAAGCAAATGATAGGGAGCCTCTCCTTGAAGATCCTACAGCCCACACATGGATTTGGAAAAAAAAAAAAGTCACATTCTTGATTATGGACAATTTCAATGGAAACTGAAAAAACAAAAACATTCCCTTTAGTATTCATGTGATTGGGTCATAGTTGTAAGTACCAGATTCACAATCACAACTTAATCTCTTCCTTGTGCAATTCCAGGATTTTTGGTACTCTTTCAAGCCTGTTGTAGGACAGGAATTTTCTTATAGGAACCTCTACAAAATTTTACAACTGACCTGCACACATTAATTTTCCTATTCTACAAATCAGACCATTGAGGATTTGAAGTAAGTAAAAAAGCTCTATTTGAATTTGAAACTAGAATACACAAACGTTTCAGACCTTCTCCCCTGCAGGTTCTAATCCCCTCCACAACACTATGATGTGGAAAAGACAAATACTATTATACCCATTATATCAAGGGCAGACACAGAAATTTATTTAGCAAACACAGAAAATTTAAAGTAAAAAGAACCATGACTGCCATTTTATATTCTTCTTTTGATATAAGTTCAAACTTCACCATTACCTTTGTTCAATTAATCAATTTTAGCTAATTGGTATACTATAACATTTAAAAGGTTTCCTTTAAAATAAAATATTAAGGGGGCTGGGCGGTGGCGCTGGAGGTAAGGTGCCTACGCTAACCTAGGACGGACCGCGGTTCGATCCCCCAGTTCCCCAAATGGTCCCCCGTGCCTGCCAGGAGCAACTTCTGAGCGAATAGCCAGGAGTAACCCCTGAGCATCACTGGGTGTGGCCCAGAAACCAAATAAATAAATAAATAAAATATTAAGATACCTGAAGAGAGGGGTTGGAGTGGTGGCACAAGTGGTAGGGCGTTTGCCTTGCACTTGCTAATCTAGGATGGACTGTGGTTTGATCTCCCAGGGTTCCATATGGTCCCCAAGCCAGCAGAAATTTCTGAGCTCATTGACAGGAGTAACTCCTGAGCATGTGCCCCCCCCCAAAAAAAAACCCAAAAAAACAATAAACAAAAGATATCAGAAGAGAAAAAATGTGGTAGGGCTGTAGAAACACTCAGGGGTTACTCCTGGCTATGTGCTCAGAAATCGCTCCTGATTTGGGGGGCCATATGGGACGCTGGGAGATTGAACCTCTGTTCGTCCTCGGTCAGTCATGTGCAGGGCAAACGCCCTACTGCTGTGCCACCAGTCTGCCCCACATTTATAAATTTTAAAATATGTCTAAAAGCTGGTTGAACACAGTAACTTTGTACCATAAAGTTTAACAGTATTGTAACTATGATACCTAAACAAAAATAAATAAATAAAAATAAAATTAAACAAATAAAAAATAAATATTAAAAAAACGTTTTGGCCACATTAGTGGTGCTCAGGGATTACTCCTGGTTTTACACTCAGAAATCACTCTGGCTCAGGGGACCATATGGAATGTCGAGGATCAAACCCATGTTCATCCTGGATCAGCCACATGCAAGGCCCTACCACTGTGCTACCACTCTGGCCCTAAAAATATTTTTTAAAATAATATTAATAGAAATTATACAGTGGGAAAGAAAAGAACAAAATAATTAACAAAGAAAAATCTGACTAATTTCTTGCCTGAAGCAGACTCTAGTTAGATATCACCAGCACTGTATATGGTCTCCTGAGCACTGCCAGGAAGGATAACCAAGCACAGACCCAAGGGATGCCACTCAACATTGTTGGACATAGTTCCAAATTAAAAAAAAAAAAAAAAGAAGAAAATCTTATTTTTAAAGTGCTACAAATTAAAGCATAGTTCAGATTCCTTTGAGAATTGTTCTTTTTTAAAACTTTTTAATTTTATTATTATAATAATTTTTGTTTTGGCCAAAGTGAATTATTATTCTTTAAAGAAACACTTGGCTTTTCCAATTATATAATTTAAAAAGGAATTTCTTTAGCTCTTTTGTTTTTCTGTGTTTGGGCTCATTGTTTTGACCAATGCTCCTGGGGTGGGGGTGGGTGCTGAGATATTCAGCCTTCAGATCCAAAAGCTTAGAGATTTGCACTCCATAAGGCTTCTTTTAGGGAGTGCAACAGTAATCAGCTGTAGAGCTGATCCTCCCAACCAGCAGATTAATAAACCTACAACATGATGGCAGGATTCACATCTCACAGACTCCCCTGTCCATTCCCACTCATGCTTTCTCTGTCTGGTTCTGTTTGTTTATCCATCCCATCACCTCTGTTGCTTCTTTAGAATCTCACCTCAAAACTACCTATAGGTTCCTCACTTCCCATTTCCAAGAGTGTCCAAATGTCCTCTTCAAAGTTTTTAAAAATATGCCCTTTACTTTTTCCTGGATACTATACTTGTAAACTATATGCAAAAATAGCTATTTCTGTAGGATCTAAGATTTAGGTGAGAAAGGATTATGCTTTGTTTATCATTGAATCCCTAACCAAGAAATATTTTGAATTATATTTAAAAGCAACATGACTCCAGCCAAATGACAAAATCCTTGAGAAAGAAAAATATATATGTAAATATACAGTTAATACTAAGTATAATGAGAGAAATGAATTTCTTGTGATATCAATAGTATATTCAACATAATTTACTCATAGAAAAAACATTCACAAAATGTTGCAAAGTAAAATGTCTTCGTTTTTCACGTACTCCCCTCTCCACACACACACAAAAATTAACAGGACAAAAAATAGTGTGCAAGTAATATTATAAAACTGATACAACTGATATGTATGAAAAGAAGAATTAAAAAATTCATTCAAATATTACTCAAGTTCAGATATTTTTCCCACATGAGAGAAGGACGCCTGTTGACTTCCCATGATTTTTGACATTTCTAGTCCTTTGGCTTGACCAGCTCTATGCTCCATCATCTACCATGACCCATGATGTTTCTCTGTGTGCTGACCCACCTTCCATTGCTTATGGAGCTTCCTCACAGCTTCCTGCAGGCCTTGCTGCTCCTGTTCTGGCAGAATGTCAGTGAGCTCATCACAAGCTTTCAGAAAAGCATTAAGTACTCTCTGATCCAGCTGACTGAAAAATTCCTGTTGAAGGGAGGGAAAGGGCGGTGATTATGAGTGTCAGGAAGAAGAAAAGGCAGCATCAGACATACAGATGTGGTCCCATCTCTAAACAAAGCTCTCAGTCAGCAGCTGTCTTCTGTGAACTTTCTCATTTTTTTTTTCATGGAAAAACTTGAATCATCTATAATGAAGTGTTGGAAGCTACCACCTAGGAAATTCAACTAGTCCCTTTTACTTTTATACAGACAGAATATTTTCCTTTCCAGCAAGACCACTAGGTGACCCTGAAAATTCAATTCCAACATGATAGCACTTGAGTTTCTCACTGGTAAAATCAGGAGAGCAGAGTAAAAGCCACATTGTCCTACATGTCCTTGTAGGAAAAGTACTCTGGAACTTGCTGGCTCGAGACAAGCTATGTCCATATTCAGACAAATATCAATGATTTGGGAATGAATTGCACTTCC
>PVKC010049290.1:0-10661 GCA_004027635.1 Crocidura indochinensis | reverse complement strand
AGATATTTAATACAATTTCTATGAGGATACCCATGACATTCTTTAAAGAAATAATTAAAGCACTTCTGAAATTTTTATGGAACAATAAATGTCCAAAAATAGCTAAAACAAGTTTTGGGGAAAGAATTATTCCTTTTCCCAACTTCAAACATTACTACAAAGCAGTATCCATTAAAAAAATGTGGTATAGGAAGCCCTTCTGATCAATGGAATAGATTTGAATGTTCTGAGATTGTTCATAAGGTAAGTTCAATTAATCTTTGACAAAGAGACAAAAAATAAGAAATGGGACAAGGAAAGAATCTTCAACAAGTTGTGTTTTGAAAACTTGTCAAAAAGTGAATTCAGACCTCTCTTTTTTAAATTTTTTCTTTTTTTTTTTTTTGGTTTTTGGGTCACACCCAGCAGTGCTCAGGGGTTACTCCTGGCTCCATGCTCAGAAATTGCTCCTGGGAGGCACAGGGGACCATATGGGGCACCGGGATTCGAACCGATGACCTTTTGCATGAAAGGCAAACGCCTTACCTCCATGCTATCTCCCGGGCCCCAACAGACCTCTCTTTAATGCCATAAGACACATGGAAAATGTTGGTAAAATGGAGACATAACATTGAACCTAAAGGTATCTTGAAGGGTGAAATACCACTCACCAAGCAAGTGGAAGCAACAATAAACAAATGGGACTACATTAAACTAAGTAGTTTCTGCACTTTAAAGTAAATAATGAGTAGGATACAAAGACTGTTCACAGAATGGAAGCAATTATTCATATAGTATATATCATATAGTATTCATTTAGCAGTTAATATCTAAAAAGTAGAAGTCAGTGGTACAGTTTAACAAGAAAAAATCATTTAATCCCATTCAAAACTGGGAAGAAGAGATGAACAGAAAATTTCTCAAAGAAAAAATACAGAAAGCCAAAAGAGCACATAAAAATGCTCCAAATAATTAATCATCATGGAGCTACAAATAAAAACAACAATGAAATATCATCTCACATCACAGTGACTGGTACACATCAAAAAGAACAAGAACAATTAGTGCTGGGTTGAATGTAGGAAGAAAGGGACTCTACTGCTGATGGAAATGCCATTTAGTCCAGTCTTTCTGGAAAACAACATGGAGATTCCTCAAAAAAACTAGAAAGTGAGATTCTATGTGTTCCAGAAATATTATTCTAGGAATATACCCTAGAGCCCAAAAACAGAATGCAAAAAAGCTCTCTGCACTCCTTATGTTCACAATTCACAATAGCCAGAATCTGAAAACAATCCAAATGCTCAAAAGCAGACGAAAGGATAAAGGGTTGTACATTGACGCAATTGAGTACTATATGGCTGCTAGGAAAATCAAGTCATAAAATATGCTTATTCATGAATGGACATGGAGATTATGCTGAGTGAAATGAGTTCGAGGGAGAGGGATAGACACAGAATTATTGCACTCATTTGTGGGTTTTAAAAAATTATTATTCTACTAATAGTCAAAAACAAAGAGATAAGGACCAGGAGGAACAGTTCATTGTAGGAAGCTTGCCAAAAACATGGGGGAATGCAGATAAGGCAGATAAGGGTCCACTATGACAATGATAATTGGAAATGTTCACTCTGGACAAGAACTGGGTACTGAAAGACTATAAAAATGATGTTCCTTCATTTGCAATATTGCAAAATACATATCTAACAGGAAAAAAGGAAGATAGAGAAAAGAAAAATATTTTCCACAGAGGTAGGCAAGGGAGAGGGCAGAGAAAGGTAGTGGAAGGTAGGAAGGAAACTGGGAACATTAATAGAAGGAAATACGCACTGGTGAAAGTTATTGTACATTGTATAACTGAAACTCAATCATGAACAACTTTGTATCTCATTTTTGTACAATTTGTGTATCTCATGGTGATTGAATTAAAGATTTTATTTATCTGAAAAATAAAATCAAACATCAAGGGAAAATATTGAGGCATTGAAATGATAATATTCTGAATTGGCTGCATTGAATAAAACATTAAATTAATCTGTTTCTTTGACATTTTAAATGTGACTACTAAACATTTTCTAATTGCATATGTGACTTGCATTACAAATTCTTTGATTTATACCACTCTACAACAATGCTTTTAAAAAATAACTGAGTCTTACAAAGAAATGTCTCAAATGTCCTACTTGAAAATCCTCCATAATTTTAGAATTTAGTCATTATTTTTTATTGTTAGTTGGTTAGTTGATGAGAAAAATATATTAGAGGGGGCCGGGCAGTGGCGCTGGAGGTAAGGTGCCTGTGCTAACCTAGGACGGACCACGGTTCGATCCCCCCGTTCCCCATATGGTCCCCCGTGCCTGCCAGGAGCGACTTCTGAGCGAATAGCCAGGAGTAACCCCTGAGCGTCACCGGGTGTGCCCCCCCCAAAAAACAAGAAAAATATATTAGAATTTGTACTCAAATATTTCAGTTTGTTTTTTTTCTTTTCAAATAATATCTTTATTTAAGCATCATGATTACAAACATGTTTATAGTTGGATTTTAGTCATGAAAAAAAAAACAGTCCCTGCCACCAGTGCAACATTCTCACCACCAAAACCTCCATCTCCCTTCTCCTTCCCCAATCCCTGCCTGTCTTCAAAACAGACATTCTATTTCTCTCATTCACTGCCAGAGTCATGATAGTTGTCAGTGTAGTTATTTCTTTAACTGAACTTACCACTCTTTGTGGTCCTTCCAGTGTGGAAGTAGCAGTACGATTGCTGTCTTTTAGTTAGGTTAGTGATGTTACATTGCCTTTTTTTTTGCAAATTGACAATAATGTGGATTTTATTACTTTTTTAATCAAATAAAATAAAAGTAATCAAATAAAACATAAACAAGAATCGAGCCATTATTATACCTGTATTTTATTTTATTGAGATTCTATATTTACAATGCTATTAAAAATGGTTTCTCATACACATAATTCCAACACAAACAACAAACTCACCATCTGAGTACCCCTCTTTTTCCCAAGTAGCTCAGAATGCTTGTCATGCAATCCCCCTCAGCCAAGTCAATTTGTGGATTTTCCCATAGTGCTGGATTTGGACCTTTGCTGTGTATCATCAAGTCCCATATATGAGAGAGATCTTTATGTGTCTATCACTTTAATTTTGACTAATCATTAAGCATAATATTCTCTAATTCCATCAATGTTGCTACAAAACTCATGACTTTGTTCTTTCTTGGAACTGCCTAGTATTACATTGTGTGTATATCACAATTTCTCAATCCATTCTTCTATGGTTGAGCATTTGGACTATTTTCACATGTTGGCAATAGTACTAAGTGTAATAATAAACAGAGGTGTGATATACTTTTTCAAATAAATGTTTTCCTATTTAGGGGAAAGATATCAAGAAGTGGTATAACAAGTAGACCTGCATTTTAGGCAAGCATTTGCATATGACGCTGAAGAATCTGAAGTCTGCTCAAAAAAAATAGGATATACATGCTTGATTTTACTTGTTCAAGAAAAGTTCAAAGTCTCACTAAAGTCAACCTGCCAATCACCATAACACTTTCACAGTCAAAAGTTACCGGTTCTGCTATCCTTCAGGTTGGATCCCCAAAACACTTTCTTGCCTGCATAATTACCAGATGGACAGCACTGTAATTTTCAGATAACATTTACACTACAGACATTTTAGCATATACCCTGTTTTTCCACCAACTCTACTCACTACTCCTCCCTCCTTCTCATAGGACTCGTACCCTATCTACTCCATAAGCCACGTCAGTTCTCATAGCATCTCTCTCAATCTGACCAGAATTTTGCACAAGACATCCTTATCCTAAAGCAGCAATTCTTAAACTATGTCCATATGGTCCCAGTATAGGCTCCCATGATAGTTGAAGGGAACCACAAGTGAAATTGTATAAATGGAGTCCACACCACAAAGCTAGTGACTCAGCCAGTAGAACATAAATTTCAACAGGAAGGAAACAGTGTTGGAAGAGACCTAGATCCAAAAATGTTTGAGAAACACTTGTCTAGATGACCATTTATTTCTCATTTCCACAACCAACATCTATAGCTTCTAATGTCAGACATAAATCTTTAGTGGGATACATTTAAATAAAAATAGTGCAGCATATCAAAAGATCCTCCTTATTTCTGACTGACCTTTTAGAAAACACAATCAAAACTTTAAATATACAAAATCAATTCAGTTTAATAAAAAATAAATATCTTCTCCAATAACTTCTTCACATACAGCCTTGGCTTAATCATTAAATATTTACTATCATAGACAAATAAAATTATATACCAGAAATGGAAGGCAATGAGGATGGAAAATAATCGCCAGGAAAACGATTCTAATCATTTTACCTACTGTATGAAAAAGCTCTTAGAGTTAACCATTAATTGACTTGGTAATAGCTACTGCTGTCAGAGATTATATTGCTTAAGATTAATAATTTTCATTTTCAACAAAGAAATCTCTTTAGGAAATAGATAATTAAAGCTGTTAAATGTTGAATATCTTTATCATTTAATATTCAAGCTCAACCTGTGTCTAATGATGTTCCCAAAATATCCCTGGATGGCCCTTGCCCAAGCAAACATGTTAAGCTCAAATAATGGCCAAATACTTAGGAGTATATTGAGAAGTATGAATGTAATCCTTTCCTTACTTTGGGATATTTGGGTGTTATTGACCAATATCCTATTTAAATATCAGGTGATTTCCCCCCATGATGGGTCTTGCTTTTAATTGTAAGTGTCAAAAGTAATGATTTATTAAAAAGTACAGAAATATTACATGCTTTATAAAATAAACAAAAGCATGGTTCTTACATGTGAATTGTGATATCCTTGTGACCAGCAATTTGTGATCCTCTGAAGCATTTCATCTGCCAGGTACCAAGAATGACTGATCTGAGAGTGAGTTCATGACAGAAACAAGAAACTCACTCTCAATGGAAATTTTTGGAGCGTTCTCATCAGACACAAAGCAATATTCTGAAGTGTGGATTGAGATGAAATAAAAGAGACAAAGAAGAACTCTGTCTTGAAAATGAAAACCCAGAATAAATAAATTATGGTGCCCTTTTACCTCTACTGACAACCTAACTCCCCAGGTGTTGAAAGGTGCGGCCAAGGAAGAGTAATCTTATTTTTATTCGCTAGGTTCATGGACAGGATCATCCAACCCAAACTAGTACATCGTGCTTCTTCTTCATAAGCAAAAACTGGCCTGTTGGGGCAGTAAACCAGTTACTGGAGAAGAGGCGATGGCAATGAATAACCAGCTCATGGAAGTTATCCAGGAAATGCAGGCAGAGATCAACAAACTGAAGACAGAGAATCATGCCCTCCGGATGCAGCTGAGTGCAAGCAATAAGAGACTTTCAGGTTCAGGAGATTCAGAAAGTGAAAAGGAAGAGGAAGCCACAAACTTTAGAAAACTAGAAAATGTGCCTGAAAGATCTCCAGCAACCCAAACTGACAGTGTCTCCAGTGATGAAGCGATAGCTGTGCAGGAAAACCCAGGTACTGAACATGGATAGCTCTTCCAGCTGGTGCCCATTTTTCACAAATAGTTCCTATAGATTTAATTTGCCTGTAACATAGTTGCAATCTAATAATGTCCTCCTTTTGTTTTTTTTTCTCCTAGTATGCTAGTTCTATTATCTCTGGGTAAAAAAGAAATCTATTTTTTGCTACATTTTAGCGATTTCCACCTATGCATGGAAAGATTAGAAAGACATGTTCCTATAAACCATTTTTTCTGAATGCTTCTTTTCTCTTGACTTGAAACATTTAAGCATTACAAAAGAGAATACCAATGAGTCTATGTTAAATGACACATTGGCTTATATTCTAGAATCATATTGTACAATAGTTCTGTGTCTCGCCTTCAGAGTCAGATTTCTATACAGACTAAGATTTCAAGACACGGGGGTAATGTTTGATATATTCTGAAAATAAAAATAAAATCTCAGACCTTTTGAAATAATTTTGACTGGTAAGAGTATGCAAGAAATCAGCGAAATTGAATATGTGGTCTACATTTAAATATTAAATATAAGAATGCATAATTAAAGATATGTTGTACATTTAAATTGTCAGATTGTGCCTACACATAGCATAGTCAAATATAATTGGAAAAATAATTAGCGCACTTAATGTCCTCTCTCAAAGGCTTCAGGCAATACCAGTTAGAAATCCTTAATAATTTGATAGTTTGTCACATTTACCAGCTGGCTTATTCTGTTTGAGAGATCTAAAATGGCTTTTCAACCCCAAATTTCAAAGGGCGAGAAAGGTTCCAGTAAGAACTTGTTCCTTTTTTAGTAAAGTACAAAGCTAGCTCTGAATAGATATTGCTGCTGGTTATTTAATAAAACTCAAGAGTAAGCAAAAAGGAGATCTTTTTGTCCTGGTAAGGACAAAAAGAATTTTTTGTATTATATACCTATTCAGGTTCTCTCAGCATCTGCTCCCCTGCTGTTTTGCTTTGAGTTGATCTTTTGTGTTGGTCTTTGTAAGATGTTTGTCAGATTTACTTTCTTTTTTTATTTGCACATATTTTCTCTTTTTGAAAAAAAATATTAAAGCCGCACAATTTACAAGCTAGTCATAGTTGTGTTTTAGACATACAATGGTTTCAGCAACAATATCACTACCAGTGTCAACTTCCCTCCATCAGTGTTACCAAGTTCCCTCCATACACACATACACATACACACACACACACACACACACACACACATACACACACACACAAACACCAGTCAACTACCTTGACAGATACCTTTGAAAAAAAAAAGTTGGGGGATTTGGTCACACCTGGCAGTACTCAGGGTTTACTCTTGCTCTCAGAAATCACTGCCAGCAGGTTCAGTGTACCATATAGGATGTCAGGGCTCAAATTAGGGTCAGTCCCAAGCAAGTCAAACACCCTACCCTCATATGTGGCTGTGTAGTCAGTAATTTCAAGCTTTATGTCCAATATTGTAGCTTTTGTGGGGCATAGTTTTGGTTGCAAGGGCTTCTGAAAGTATGAAATGGTGAGGGGAAAGTGCCAACAGTCATTCAAAAAAAATTCTGGTGATGTCAGCCCAAAACCTCGAATACCTGAAGTTTTGGTTGGTTTGACATTTTTGCAAAGAGCAGTGGTTAAGTGGTGAAGCTGGGTTATTGGTGAGGTAGAGGTTTTGGGTGGTGGATACAGCTGGCATGGCTTTATCCCAAATCTTGCTGAGATTGGCATGCACCCTTTTAAGTTTGTTGGGTCTCATGATTTCAGTGTGTGTATATGTGTGTTTTTGTGTGTGTGTCTGACTCCATGGTTTGAGTTTTGTTAAAGTCTGTCATTTCTAACCAATTTACCTGTGACTCCTTGACTCCTAACCCCCATAAGTTCTCATGTATCTTTCTTTCACTCTCTTCTACTCTATTTCTTTCTTTTTCCTCCTTATAGGGCCAAAGATGATCGAGGTATTTCCCCTTTAAGCCATTGTATTCATCCACCCAATTATTTAATTACCACATATATGTAACATTATCCAGTATTTATTATCCTTCTGGCTTACTTTAATGAACATGATATCTTCCAGTCCCATCCATGTTGCATAAAATTGCATAATTTCATTGTTCATTAGAGCTTTGTAGTAGTCCAGTATGTATTTAAACTAAATGTTTATGATTCACTCGTGGTGTTTGACATCTAAGTTGATTTCTAATTTTAGTTACTGTGCTGAATTCTGCAATAAATAAAATCTTTTGAATTGAGTGTTTTTCTGTCTTAGGGATAGATACCCAAAAGTGTAACTTCTGGGACATATGGCAGCTCAATTCTGAGTTTACTGAGAATCCTCCAGCCTGCTTTCTATGGGGATTGGATCACACAATATTCTCACAGTGAATGAAATTTTCTGTCCTCTAACAGCAGTACCTCCCCATTCCTTGACCATCATAAATGTCTTCAGAGATTCCAAATGTCCCAGAAAACAAAATGCCCCCCCAAGTAGGAAACAACTTCCTAATAAAATACACTCTGAATTTATTTATTTCAGGAAATAAATGTTTAACCTAATATGCCTGTCACAGAGTCAGGTTGAAAGATGAGAGGGAAACTGAAGAAATTGATGGAGGGTGATAGCCACTAGTGAAAGAATTGATGTTGGAATATGTGTACACCTGAAATCCAATCACAACTTTGTAGCTTTCTGATCCATAGTTATTCAATAAAAGTTAATTATTTTTAAAAAGAAAAAAAATTTAAACTGAGGTGCTGCTAAGATACAGTGAGTAAAGTACTTTCTTTGCAAAAGCTGACCCAGTTTTTTTCCCCACACTGCATATGATCCCCTGAGGCCCACCAGGTGTGATTCCCTGATCACAAATCCAGAAGTAATCTCTGAGCATCACTAGTTGTAATCCAAAGTAAAAACAATAAGCTAAGTAAGTTGGGTATTATGTGCATTTCTAAATATATATATATATAATATATTGAATATTATATTTGAAAATATATAATATATTGAATATATAAATATATTCAAAGAGCAGAGTATTATTTGAAACTCTCAGTACCTACCTATATGTTATCAAGTTTAGAAGAAGTTATATTAGTAATAATAATTAAACATACAGTTTATATCACACTTCTTGAACATCTTATTTTGGTAGTGTTAACTGATGAGTAGCTAAAGATTCTGTGGTATATTTACACAATAAAATACTACACCACTGTAAGGAAAAATAAAGTCGTGAAGTTTGCTTATACATTGGTGGACATGGAGATTAATATGCTGAGTGAAATTAACCAAAGGAAAGAGATAGACATTTGGGGGATATATGAAAAACAAGAGATAGTATGGTAACATTACCAAAGACAATAGAAGTAAGAGTCAAGAGGTCCAGCCCAGGGTAGGAAACTCTCCCCAAAAAGCAGTGAGTACAGTTAGAGTAGAGAATTATCTACTAGGACAATGATAGTTGTAACTGACTGCCCTGGACAAAAACTCAGTGCAGAAAGGAGAAAAGGGAGAAAGGTGACATGACACACAAGACACCCCTCTATTAACAATAGTATAGACCCCAGTGTCAAAAGGTAGAGGGATAAATAAAGGGAAAGGGAGAGAGAAGCAAATTGCCTGCCCTAGAAACAGACAGGGCGGGCCCAGGAGATAGCATGGAGGTAAGGTGTTTGCCTTTCATGCAAAAGGTCATCGGTTCGAATCCCTGTGCCCCATATGGTTCCCCCGTGCCTGCCAGGAGCAATTTCTAAGCATGGAGCCAGGAGTAACCCCTGAGCACTGCCGGGTGTGACCCAAAAACCAAAATAAATAAATAAATAAATAAATAAATAAATAAATAAATAAATAAAAAGAAACAGACAGGGGCGGGATGGGGATATATGGTGACTGGAAGGGTACACTGTGAAGGATGGGATACTTTGTATGACTAAAACCTAACGATGAACAATTTTATAACCACAGTGCTTAAGTAAGGCAATCAATTTTTTTAAATATTAACATTTAGGGACAGGAGTAATAGAACAAGTGTTTGTCTTGCATGTGCCTAACCCAGGTTCATTCTTCAGCATTCCACATGGTCCCCCAAGTCTGCAAGAGTGATTTCTAAGCACTGAATTAGAAGTGAGATCTGAGTGCCAACCATGTAGGCCAAAAACCAAAATAAAAAAAAAAAAGAAAGAAAAGATTAATATTGTATCTGAAAATAATCAGTAAAAACTACTTGATAGTGCTCACTTCGGCAGCACATATACTAAAATTGGAACGATACAGAGATTAGCATGGCCCCTATGCAAGGATGACACGCAAATTGGTGAAGCGTTCCATATTTTTTCATTCAAAAAATAATACTTGATAATATTTTGGAAATTCCTGCCATTTGCACAAATAAACACAAAAAGAAAAAGAAGTTTTGCTGTATGCCTTGCTGAGTTGTTTTTAAAATGTTTATTTTTATTTGCTAAATATTGTATAATATTTCACTTTGAAACTAAGAGGTATGTATAAAAAATATTATCCTGACATGAAAGGAAGGATGGGGTCAACTGTTTTGTAAAAGTTAGTCAATGCTGAAAGTATTGTCCTGAACAGGAAAGGAGAGATGGGGTCAACTGTTTTGTAAAAGTTAGTCAATACTGGGAGTCACATCAAATCTTGATATTTATGTCCTCATGAAAAAATCTATAGTTTGGATTAGATACCTTGTGATTTTAAAACATAACATGCTTTTATTGTCACTCTTCATATGCAAAATAGTTATACTGATGGAATCTCCTAATGTTATCAAGAGAATTAAAAGAAATAATGCAAGTCAGATTCAACATTAATACAGAACAGTAGTTTTCAATATCATCGTTTCAGAAAAGTACTATTTGCCTTAATTGTAATATTTTATTAAGAGCTTAAATATTATAATTCTAGCACCAATCAAAAATTTTCTACATTGATTCATACAATTTTCTACTTAGGTAAATATTTATAAACCATCTCTTACATCACAGTTAAATATTAAATAGACCTAGAAGATTAAGCAATTGCTCCAAATCTTTCTTAAATTAATGTAAACCTATTTTTTGAAGGAATGATATTAAATCAGAAGTGAAATAGCACCTTAAGAAAATGAACAATGGGGCCCGGGAGATAGCATG
>PVKC010049289.1:0-10747 GCA_004027635.1 Crocidura indochinensis | reverse complement strand
AGAAGAAAAGAAGAAGAAGAAAAGAAGAAGAAGAAGAAGAAGAAGAAGAAGAAGAAGAAGAAGAAGAAGAAGAAGAAGAAGAAGAAGAAGAAGAAGAAGAAGAAGAAGAAGAAGAATGTTCCAGGGTATTGAGTTTAAGAGTATACTTGAATTTTAAAGACTGTAGATGCTAGTTTTTGTTTTGTTACAAAATGAAAGACAGAAGGCTAATAGCACAGAAACTTTAAAAAGATTAGACTGAAAACATTAGTTGAAACCTGGTAAAAAGTAAAAAAGGAAAGATATTAATATATGATAAACAGTCAGCACCCACAATGTGGCTTAGTACTAAAGCACATACCTCACACGTGTGAGGTCCTGGATCAATGCCTAGACTGAAATAAGTAAAAAGCATATATTAGTTCTAATGACAGGCAGGCATAGTACATAAATATTCAAAGGGCAACTTCATTTATTTCAAAACATAGAGAAATAGTGGACTACCTAATAAATGGTGTTAGAACTGTAATCGGTCATGTAGAAAAATATCCAAATTTCTTACCTACTTATTAGTCCAAAATAAACTCCAGATGGAAAACAACAATACTAAAGTAAACATTTTGCATATTTTTATAAAACTGCTAGAAGTTTGGAACAGAAAACACATTCCTAAACATAAAATTATAATGATGAGAGATATGAGTGATAGCATAATGTGTAGGATATTTGCTTTGTACATGGGCCACCTGGGTTCAATACCTGGCATTCATATGATCCCCTGAGTCTGCCTGGAGTGATTTCTGAACACAGAGCCAGGAATAACAAGTGACTGCTGCTGAGTGGGGCTCCAAAACAAATAATTATGATGAAAATATTAATCAATTATAAAACATAGAAAGTTCAACTTTTGTAAATATATATTAACATATAATTAATTGAGAACTAGACACTAGAGAAGCAATTACAACATAGATGCTTTAGCAACACACTCTGGACAGAAGTTTAAAGATACTTGAAACTCCACATGCTCACAACCAATCTTCCTTTGTTCCCACTTTCTTTAGTCATGTTTCCTGACCCACTCTCTTCACTTTACCATCAATAGTCTCTGAGACAGTGGGAACTAATTTCCATTGCTGTTTTATTTCCTTTTATTAAGAATTCCAGTTTGCTGACCCAACTCCCATTTGGTCCATATATACTATTTTTAACCTATTCCTCACCCATGCCTAATTATTAAAAACTCCACTTTGAGGATATAAACAGCAATATTCATTATAATGCTTAGCTCAATAGTCAGTATACAAAATACATCCAAATTTCCACAACAAATGAATGAATATTAAGTATGATATAGGGGCCTTGAGCTGTGGCACAAAGGAATCTGCCTTGCCCGTGCTAGCGTATGACAGACCACAGTTCAATTCCCTGGCATCCCATATAGTCTCCAAGTCAGGAGCTATTTCTGAGTGCATAGCCAGGAGTAACCCCTGAGGGTCACTGGGTGTGGCCCAAAACCAATATATAGATATAGATATAGATACTGATGTAAAAAAACCCAAATGTGGATGGAACCTGGGTCCAGTGGTCTCAGGAGCACTGAGTAAACATAAATAAATAAATAAATAAATAAATAAATAAAGTCAGATAAAAATACCCAAGCCAAAGTCAATGACAATAAAATCAAGAGTCACAAGCTAGGGGCCAGAAACATAGCATAGTGGTAGGGCATTTGCCTTACACGTGGTTGACCCAGGACTGACAATGGTTTGATTCCCGGCATCCTATATGGTCCCCAGATCATGCCAGGGGCAATTTCTGAGCTCATAGCCAGGAGAAACTCCTGAGCACTGCTCGGTGTGACCCCCACCCAAAAGAGAGAAAGACCCAAACTATAACAAACTGAACAAAAAATAGACCTGTTACACTAGCAGTCCAGAGGGCTAAGGATAGAGGTATGGTATGTATGCTGGGAACTATGGTGGAGGGAGGTCAAAATTAATGATGGGAATGTCCCTAATTCACTGTCACTATATCCCTGAAATACAACTGTAAAAGATTTGTAATTCACAATGTCTCAATAAAAAAATTTAAAACGTGTCCACCCCCTAAAATAAAAACAATCCTAAAATTAAAACTACAAAAAAAGTTATGATGTATATATATAAATGGACATGTAGGACAAAAAATAAAACCATGCAATTTTTTTGCAAAGTGAAAGGAAATGGAAGATATAATATAAGAAAAATAATTCAAATTTCTCTTTGAAAAATGTGGATAAATACTAGATTATTTCAGTCATTTGTGATACAATAAGACACAAAACAAGGAAATAAATAGTTATCAAGTGATAACAAACATTTGAACCAGTTCTACAAAACTAAGAATATCAAACAAGGGGGTATAGAAAGGAAATAATAAAGAGATGAACTGGCAGAAGAATAAGAGTAGTGGTGGTGGTGGTGGTGATGGTTTGATACATTTTGATAAGGTATTTATATATGTACATAAAAATCATGAATGTTAGCATTATTATAAATATTTGCCTTGAAGTGTAAACATTAAATATGAATAAATTTCTTACCCTTTTATTAAGCACTTAAGTTTTTTCTCACTGTTATCACTTTGTTGGTAGTGATGGTGGTCATAGTGGTGTCAGTCCAGATATTCTAAATGGCTATGTCTTTGAGTTTGTGCTTCATATATGAGGAGTCTTGCTGAAGTCCAAAAACGTGCGACCTTATGACTACAATGGAGGTGTTCTGACATTGAGCCAAGTGTTTGAGTCTCAATAATTGCACTTTTAAAATTTTAGAGGAGCATCCATACCATTTTCCATAGCAATTATACTGATTTATATTCTCACCAATTCGTAGGGCTTCCTTTTCTCTAATTGCCAACACTTGTTACCTCTTATCTTTTTGATAACAGTCTTTCTTTTTTTTTCTTTTCTTTTTTTGATTTTTGGTTTTTGGTTCACACCCGGCAGCACTCAAGGGTTACTCCTGGCTCTACACTCAGAAATCGCTCCTGGCAAGCTCGGGGGACCATATGGGATGCTGGAATTCAAACCACTGTCCTTCTGCAGGCAAGGCAAAAGCCCTACTACTTCTGTGTTACCTCTCCAGCTCCAGTGACAGCCTTTCTAATAGGGATGAGCTGATATCTCATTGTGGTTTTTATTTGCATTTACTTAAACTCAGCTTGAATATTTTGCTTCCTTCTTGCTTGAATCCAAGGCTTCATCATCCTACTCACTTCCAAGCATCTCTCTTCAGCTATTTTAAACTCATGTGGTGTAATGAACTAAATGGTGACCTTCCTGAAACCTCCATGTTAAGCTCATAGCCCCTAATAAATTTCAAATCATATTTGAAAATGAGACCTTTCAGTAGGCACTTAAAGCTAAGTGAAGTATAAGGATGAGCCCCTAATCCAATAGTATCAGTGCTATTATAAAAAGAAGAAGACACCCTAGGGATATACTTTCATAGAACAAAATGCATTTGGAAATATGAAGTGACCATGTGTAAACCAACAAGATAGGCCTCAAGAGAAACCATCCCTTCTGGTACCTTGATCTTGAGCATTTATCTTCAAGAAGAATGAGAAATACTTTTTACATCCATTGCTAAGTCACCTACATGTTATAGAAGCCCTAGAAAACTAACTCTATTAGTTTTCTAATGAATTCAACCTTCATTAAACCCCTCTACTAATTCCCTATGCAAAGCTGTATAGAAGTTTGCAGCAACAATAAAAACATACAAACTCACTGACTGGTCTCAAATTAAACAGAAGATTAATAATTTCAGGTAAGTCCGTAGTGTTTGAGGGCAATTATTCTACATGTCCCTAATTCATTCTTATTATCAAACTTTCTCTTTCTTCATCAAATTTCCCACATCCTCTTCCTGACTCTTGCCTGCTTTGAATGATGTTATTTCCAATCTTGCTGACACAACAGAAGCAGAGACCTTTATCAATATTTCACATCACTCTAGCTAGTTTATGTATGATCTATTTTGTTTATTTATCTTGATTATTTCATCTCTTCCCCCAATAAATTTAAGTCTCATGAAAGCTATAAATTTATCTGCTTCATTTTTATCTTATCACACTATTTCCAAGGATTGCAACATATAGTCACTCAACAAAAACTTATAAAAGTAATGAACAAGTGACTATGACAATGCACCAATTTCCTTTTATATGCAAAAATCATTATACAAAATTATTTTTATGTACAAAAATTCTTATAAGCCAATAAGAGAAAAAATCATTAAAATATACAAAAAGTATGAACAGAAAACTCAGACAACAAATAAATACATGTAGCCAATAAATTAGCAAGTTAATGGTTAATATTGTTAATAATGGTTAATAACCATATTGTAATATGGTTAATATTGTTCATAATTAAAGACAATTCAAAATCATAGATACAAAATTCTATTCATCAATTTGGTGAAAAAAATGTAACCTTACAAAATCAATGTTAGAAGGAGCCAGAGAGATAGCATAGCAGCAGAGCATTTTTTGCCTTGCATTCAGCCGACCCAGGACTGACAGTGGTTGGATTCCCGGCATTCCATAAAGTCCCTTCAGCCTGCCAGGATCAATTTCTGAGGGGAGAGTCAAGAATGATCCCTGAGTGCTATTGGGTGTGACTCAAAATCCAAAAAAAAAGAAAAAAAATCACTGTTAGACTGTGCAATGGACCCTTTTAAATACTATAAACTACCTATTGTGAAATTGTTGACCAACATTTAAAACCTACTTATATAAGTGTGCCAAGGTACCGTATTTTTCACCATATAAGACGCACCTTTTCTTCCCCAAAATGGGGGTGGAACTTTGGTGCGTCTTATATGGCGAATGTCCATCTAGGCGTCCAGGCTCGGGCATATTTGCACCCGTACCTGGACCCCCAGATGGCCTGCAGTCATCTACTCACTGTTCTCCCAGACTGATCTCACACGGAGTGTGTGAGAGGCGGATCCTGCTGCTCTGTGTCCTCGCTTGCTGTGTCGCCCTGCTGGTCACACCCCTTATGACAGTGGAAACGGGGTCGTGCTGTAATGTAAGATGTCTGTCACACGCTGCCATCACAGACATCACACTACTGTTACCATAATCACCGCACATACTGGTTCTACTCCCCAACTATTCATTTTTTTTTTTTTTTGGTTTTTGGGCCACACCAGGTGACACTCAGGGGTTACTCCTGACTATTCATTCATAAGTCGCTCTTGGCAGGCATGGGGGACCATATGGGGAACCAGGGGATCAAACCACGGGCCATCCTAGGTTAGCGCAGGCAAGGCAGGCACCTTACCTTCAGCGCCACCGCCCTATTCATTTTTTTGTCTGAAAGCACTGTACCTAAAGTAGCGGTCCCTAACCACCGGGCCCCAATTCACTACCGGTCCAGCCTGGTGTTTAGTGGGCCACGGGCAACCGGCTTTTGGGAACTACCGCAATTTCGTTGGAGCTCCGCCTACTTAAGGGCAGAGCCCTTGTCATTCTGAGTCGATGAGGACCTAGAGTGACAAGAGCTCCTCCCCTAAGTAGGCAGAGCTCCGTCTATACACTGCAATGGCTGCAACCTCTGGATGTTGCCATTAACAAACCATTCACAGTTCTGATGCTAGAGGAGTGGAACACCTGGATGGCAGCTGGCAACCATGATTTGACTCCTACTGGGCGAATGAAGAGGCCCACTATCACACAAGTGTGTGAATGGGTTAAAAGGTCATGGGACTCAGTTAAGGAGGACATTGTTGTAAAATCCTTCAAGAAATGTGCCATTTACTAATGCCACTAATGCCTTGGATGGAACAGAAGATGACATCATATTTGACACCAGTGAGGAAGAAAGTGTTGACAATGACTGTGAGGATCTGTCCATTCTCATTTCTGATAGCAGCGAAGAAGAGGAGTTCTTAGGGTTTGAATAAAAACATTAAAGCCTTGGGGCCCGGGAGATAGCATGGAGGTAAGGCGTTTGCCTTTCATGCAAAAGGTCATCGGTTCCAATCCCGGTGCCCCATATGGTCCCCCGTGCCTGCCAGGAGCAATTTCTGAGCATGGAGCCAGGAGTAACCCCTGAGCACTGCCGGGTGTGACCCCAAAAAACCAAAAAAAAAAAAAAAACATTAAAGCCTTATTTTTGTTATTGTTTACTGACTTAATGAGAGTAAAGATTAAATTAAGAGTACTAAGTTCTTAATGTTACATGGTAGACATAAAATTATTCTTAAACTGTTGCTAACCTTATAGAGTTGATATAAAATATTTTACTACAATATTTGGTTCAGAATCTTTTTTTCTAGATTTTCCTCCTTAAAAATCGAGTGTTGGGGCCCGGGAGATAGCATGGAGGTAAGGCGTTTGCCTTTCATGCAAAAGGTCATCGGTTCGAATTCCGGTGCCCCATATGGTCCCTCGTGCCTGCCAGGAGCATGGAGTCAGGAGTAACCCCTGAGCACTGCCGGATGTGACCCAAAAACCAAAAAAAAAAAAAAATCGAGTGTGTCTTATATGCCGGTGCATCTTATATGGCGAAAAATATGGTATATATCATTGACAGGATGTTCATTTGCAGCTTCATTTATCAAGCAAATTTTAGTCTTCTTGAATTTATTTATTTGTTTTTTGGGCCACATCTGTGCTTAGGTGTGCTTAGTGAGCAGGGCTTACTCCTGACTCCGTACTTAGGGATTTCTCCTATTGGGGTTTAAAGGATCCTATATTGTGCAGGTGGGACACATGAAATGCACATGGTTTAGATGCTGTATTATCTCTCTGGCCTCACAAGGGATTTCTTTTTTTTTACCTATTAAAATTGGAGGCAGATTTACTTTTGCTGATATAGCCAACACTTAAGCAATTTACTATAGGTGGAAGAGCAGGTAGGTAAATAGGGTTTTTTTGTTTTAATATTGGTTTTTTGTTATTTGTTTGTTTGTTTTTGGGTCATGCCCAGCAGCACTTAGGGATTACTCCGTCCTTCTGCATGCAAGGCAAAAGTCCTATTTCCATGCTATCTCTCTGGCTCCAGGTATTTTTATAAAACACAAAAGACTAGGTAAAAGATAGTTAATTATTTCTAGGGAGTATTTCTAGGTTTGGTAAAGGGAGATTTTTGTGTTTTATTCTTTTCTATGCTAATACTTTCTTGACATGTCTGAATATGATTTTTCAAAAGATAAAATGTACCTTAGGGGCCAGCGAGGTGGTGCTAGAGGTGAGGTGTCTACATGCAAGCGCTAGCAAAGGAAGGACCTCGGTTGGATCCCACGGTGTTCCATATGTTCCCCCAAGCCAGGGGCAAACCCCTGAGCATCAAACGGGTGTGGCCCAAAAAATAAAAAAAATACTAAAAAAAAATTCATCATCAAAAAGTACGTTGGAAGACTTTTTAAATTTCCCAATCTTATGAGATCTCACACACACACACACACACACACACACACACACACACACACACACACACATACACACATACATCACATTACATTACATGCAGTGCATGAAGTAGTTTTATTTTATATTTTATATCAGTAAGTGGACCCAGTTGGTTTTTGTTGTTTAAATTTGTTTTCAGAATGCAAAAGTTGTTTGTCAGTATATTTGATTAATGCTCTCCACACTCACCTCCACATACATAAATTCAATAATGGGGGAGAAATCATTCAGGTCATTTGTTGGCATTTTGAAGGAAGGAAATCAATAAACTATTTGTCAGCTCTTAGCGCGTGAGAGTGTGCGTAAGCATGCATGTGCAAAAAAAAAAAAAACACCAGGATATGGGATTTAAACAGATGTGTTTATTTAACTTACACTGAATTTTTAATCATTATATTGGGTTTTATATGTAAACAATCAATGGGAAAATGAAACAAAACCAGGAAAGACTTCCTGGAAGAATGGAAACTTGAAATGCCACGAGTGAAAACCAAGCTACATAAAAAGCAATAAATGCTTATCTCCTAAGTTGGGCTTTGAAAACATGGTTTTAATAGACCATGTACTCCATTAAATTATGACAAATCAGAAAGGCTGCTACTAAAATGGACCCCTGGGGCATAACTCCTTATTGAAATAATTTGAATTCAAATAGATAGCAAAACACACAAAAAGGTGGTAGTAGCTGACATCATTTTCAATCCTGCTTCAAAAAGATAATTAACTTTATTTATTCAAATATAAGAAGATACTGCAATCCTGGAAAGACGGTGACTATCTGGAGAGGTTCCTGCAGATGTAGGCCTCTCAGGAGTTTCCTTCGCCTCAATTCACCCTGCTTGAATTATAATGCCCATATCCAACCCCATGTCTAAATCAGAAAATTACTGAAATGCAAATTGAACAGAGCAATTTATCTGTGACTGAAAATATCTGGGAGTTAATAGAGCTCCACTGATGAGATCTAAACAAGACTAGGGAATCGCAGTACATAATTTACAAGAGTATTATTTAGCAACATAAATTTCACCACAAGCAAAGTTACATTGTGGAAGTTATAAATAAACAGCAGAGTAAAAGGAAGGAAAACTGGGGACGTCTACATAATATGCTTTGATCAGAGAAAAAAGAGCAGAGACTTTCACAGTAAAACTTGATTCAGGACCAGAGAGGGGCACTTGTCTTGCACATGGTCAACTGGAATTCTATCCCAGGTACCACCTAGTCCCCAATGCACTGTCAAAAGTGTGACCCCTGATCACAGAACCTGTAGTAGACCCTGTGCCCAGCCAAGTGTGACCAAATAAATAAATAAAAGTCTAAAAAAATTTAAAAAGAGTGATAGAACTTGAAATGGTCAAAAATTTCAAACTGGTAAAAGTAATGAAACCAGAATATTAAAATCCATGTTCCTCCTTCTTACCACACTCTAGATTCACAAATTTAAGGTTTGCTAAAAAAATAATTTTTCCAAAAGTTACCATTAGTGTGGGGCTGGAGCAATAGCACAGTAGTAGGGTATTTGTCTTGCATGCAGCTAACCCAAGATGGAACTGAATTTGATCCCCAGTATCCCATTTGGTCCTCAAGCCTGCCAGAAGCTATTTCTGAGTGCAGAGCCAGTAGTAACCCCTGTGTGTCACCAGATATGGACCCAAAACAAAAACAAAGCAAAACAAAAATATCTTTTAAAAAAAGTATACATTAATGACCCAAATTTTCACCATTATAATTGTAAAGATTAAAAATCTTTTGATATTTACACTGGGTCAGCTCCATAGACTCACTCTTTTTTTGAAAGAGATGTTAACCAAACCATGAAAATCACAGGTACACAGCCCATGAAGTAGAAAGCTGGCAATATCAGAAGGAGAGCAAGGACCAATTCCCTGTCCTGCCAAAACTATGGCGACTGCACTCATCACCCAGAATCACAGCTTTGTCTATGTCACTTTCTCACCACTCCTCAATGATTCTATTCTGGAACACCAATCTGACCAAACTTCAGGTATGCTAATATTTGGGCTGATGGCACTAGGTCTATTTTGCAGCGAGTACAGGCACCCTCCCCCACATCCTCCTCCTTCTGGAGAACTGGCAGCTGGAAACATGCCCATAAAAGTCAAAGTATTAGCAAGAGTGCTTTGAATTTCTGTACAATTTCATTTGATTGATGCTATCATCCCAATAGAAACACACCAATTTAACAGAATGGACAGATAACAGAGCTTACTAAACCTTGTGCCATTGTATTAATTACATCATTGGAGATACAATAATTTTTACAAATTAGCTTGCCATGTATTTCTTCTTCTTTTTTGTAATTTTCTTCTCTTTCTTTTTTCAATAACTTTGTTTTCACTTATCTGTAAATAAGTATATTATGTCAACTTTGTGATGCACTTTCCTTAAATAAAGTAAAAAAATGAATCAAAAATATTTTGACTTCCAAGATTTCTCTACTGTGTACAACCTTTCATCATGTTGTTGGTGGTGATCTTGACTGCAAGTCCTAGGGAAAAATATGAAAATTAATTACTATTTGCATTTGTTCTCCTCACCAAGATATTACCAAAATAGGTCATTACATATCTGTAAGACTATTTTATTAAACAAAGTACATATATAAATTAATTTTTGCTTTCTCAATATCAAGGGATAAAGTGAAAGTCATACATTTTTTTAAAAGTCATACAATTTTTAAAGGCTCTCCCTCTGAACGTTAACCTAAAAACCAAATTTTTAAATCACATAATGCTATGCAAAGAGTGAAGGCCACTCAACTGTGGCCTATGAACATGAGAGTGATGGTCTGTGAAATATTGATTGACTCCTGTCTCTATGACATTAACTATCTGAGTGGTTTAGTTGAATCATTAGCTTTCATGGAACTTTTATTTCATCACATACAAAGTGGAGGTAGCAATATGACCCACTTAGCAATATTTTCTTTATTTATTTAAAGAAACTGCATCACAACATTGACACCGTTGATAATACATTTGTTTCCAGATAAATAGAAGCAAAGTTACTGAACAAAAAATAGAAAGAAACATAAAAATATAAAGAGAAGAATATTTAAAAAGAAAGAAAAAAGAAAAAGTACAGTATAAAGTACATTTGTGAAAATTATTGTATCTCCAATAAAGTCATTAATATAATGACAGAAGGTTTAGTAAGCTCTTGTTAACTGTTTGTTCTATTAAATTGGTGTGTTCCTATAGGGATGATAGCATTAAACAAATGAAGCTGCCCACTATTACTAATACTGTGGCTTAAAGAAAGATATGGGATTGGG
>PVKC010049288.1:0-10773 GCA_004027635.1 Crocidura indochinensis | reverse complement strand
TGTCCCTCCCCATCCTCCCCATCTCACCCCACCTGTACTTTAGACAGGCTTTCCACTTCCCTCATTCATTCACATTGTTATGATAGTTTTCAGTGTAGTTATTTCTCTAAGTGCACTCACCACTCTTTGTGGTGAGCTTCATGTCATGAGCTTTACTTTCCAGCCCTCCTTTCTTTGTCTCTGAGAATTATTGCAAAAATGTCTTTTACACCCCACAATTCTTATCAACTGAGTCTTCTAAGGCACTTAATAAAGTAACTAAGTTTGCAAATATATGCCTTGTGAAAGAATCCTTTCACAATCATTATATTTTTCAGTTAATGAAAGATATTTGGGCTGGCCCTAGCATTTTTTAGGCATTGTGACAATGTTGATTCAGCTGTTACTCTAAAAAATGATCATGTCATATGACCAGGTCATGATTGCTGCATCTCCCAACAAGGTACTTTCACACTGAGACACTTGGAATCAACTAGTAGGAGTATATGCTTGGAGTTTGGATTGGTACATTTTTTTAAATTTACAAATTTTTTACATTTACATGTTTAGTTTCTCTATGATTGGTTCCTAGTACAATATGAAGTGTAAAAATGGGTTTTAGTTTTTCTTACATGATGTTTAGACCATGTGGGATAGACAGTTTTTATCTTGTACTGTGTATGAAAAAATCATCTTAATTTATCAATTTCACTCTACTATCTACACTTATCTTTAATTTTTCTAATATCTATCAATTATAAAATCTTTATCATTAAGGTTTGTTTATAGGCTTTCTGACATTTATATATATTTTTATGACATTTATATATTTTATTTTGATTTATTTATACCTATATAATTATCATTGGTCAAACTTTAATTATTGTATATGTAACTTTTGACATAAAATTAATCTCATATCTTCATTTTTATCTTCAGGAATGTTCAGAACTCTGGAATATTCTTTAACTTGTCAAACTTGTCATGAAAATATCCTTGACAACTTCAGCATAATTATACTAAATGTACAAACTAAATTTGGAGGTTAAAAAACATCCTTTGGTCTTGATCTCTAACATGATATCAAACATGAATTTGATATATCTTTTCTTCCCTCACTTTTAGTATCTTTCACATAGATTTGTCATTTCCTTAACACAGATTTCATGCATTTTGTTAGTTTTTCTCTCAGTAACTAAAGCATTTTTCTTAATATACCTGATTTCTTTTACACTACATTTTATATTTGATATGGGTGTATATACTAGTTATATTCAAAACTCCTACTTTTAAAAATGTATATAAATGGTTTTATAATATTTTTAATATGGGTGACTTTTATTTGTAAGTTGCATAGACATACTTTGGAAAAGAGAATTTTGAAATGCACAAAGGAGAAAACACATAAAGTAAATAGAAATGGCATAAAGTGAATAAGATGTGCTTTGTGCTAAAAAATATAGCCAGGAGGTTATAGGATTACTTGATTTGTCATGTAGAGATATGAAAAAAATCATTTGTAATGGCAGTTATAGGAGTAAAACTTTTATAATATGGTGACGATTAAGGTATAAAAAGTTGTGAAGAATATTTAAATATTTTTTAAGTTTAAAGACTACTCAGATGTTATAAATTTTCAGCCATCAATTGTGCAAAGTAATCCTTTGCATTCTAGGATGTATTATAATCTATCATGTTAGCAACTACTATAAACAAATGTCAACTGGATGCCCTGAATTCACTTCCATTGGGTCAAAGAACAATTAAGGTTGTAGGAATTTTTTACTTTCTCTGTATTGAGGTCATAAAATTGCCCTGAGTCCCAGCACAGGTGGCCACTCTCTGTGGGAAATGCCCAAGCTTGTAGCACAAGAAGGTGTGTTACAGATCTGTGGCAGTTACTGACACCCCTAGTCCATCTCTCACTTCACCTGCTGAGACCAATATAAGCCAGAGACTTCGTTGAGATAAAAAAAAATACAAAGCAGCCTGATTAGCAATGTATTTTTTCATTTAACTTGCACATGTAGTTGAGTGTTGGGGCACCACTCAGTACAAATAGTTTATCTATTTTCTTTAAAGCATGATCACAAAAGACTTTGAATTATTTATTTTCTACAGAATTTATCATGTCAGTAACTAATTTGTTTTATTGAAAGAAGAACCTTTCTGGGGCAGGAGTGATATCACAGCAGTAGGGAATATGCCTTGCTGATCCTGGATGGACCTAGGTTCGATTCCCGGAGTCCCATCTCTAAAGCCAGGAGTGATTTCTGAGCTCATAGCCAGGAGTAATCCCCGAGTGTCACTGGGTGTGGCCCCAAAACCAAAACAAACAACAAACAAACAAAAAATGAAGAAGCACCTTTCTCTTCCACCAAGGTTTATTACAATATTTTTTTTTTGTCTCTGAAAGCCTTTTACTGATTAAATACTGAATAAATACTGAAGATTTTTTTCTTTTTTCTTTTCTTTTCTTTTTTTTTTTTTTTTTGAGTTTTGGGTTTTGGGTCATACCTGGCAGCGCTCAGGATTACTCCTGGCTATGAGCTCAGAAATCGCTCCTGTCAAGGCTCCAGGGAGCGTATGGGATGCCGGGAATCTTAATGGGGTCTGTCCAGGGTTGGCCGCATGCAAGGCAAATATGTACCTTGCCTCGGTGCTATCACTCCATCCCCAATACTAAAGAATTCTGTCATCAAATAATTTTAGGGTTATCTAAGATTAAGAGTATAAAGGTCACGAAAACTATTCACTTAATCAGATAAGGGGCTAATATCTAAGATAATACAAGGTACTGACAGAACTTAACAAGAAAAATATTTAAACCCATCCAAAAATGGGGAGAAGAAATGGACAGACACTTCCTCAAGAAGAAATGCAAATGGCCAAAAGCATATGAAAAATTGTTTCCCATTACTAGTCATCAGGGAGATGCAAAACAAAATAACAATGAGGTATCATCTCACTCACAGATAGCACACATCACAAAGAAAAAGAACAATCAGTGCTGGCAGGGATGTGGAGAGAAAGAAACTCTCATTCATTGCTTGTGGGAATTCCATCTATTCTAGACTTTATGGAAAACAATATGGAAATGCCTCAAAAAATAAACAAACAAACAACCTGGTAATTGAGCTCCCGTATGATCTAGCTCAACCACTTAAACCACTCCTAGGCATATACACCAGGAACAAAAAACACAATACAAAAATGCCTTCTGCACATCTATATTCATTGCAGCACTCTTTACAATAGCCAAAATCTGGAAACAACCCAGATGCCCAACAGCAGATGAGTAGCTAAAGAAACTCTGATACATATACACAATGGAATACAATGCAGCTGTTAGGAGAAATGAAATCATGGAAGTTTGCTATGCATGGATGGACATGGAAATTATCATGCTGAGTTAAATACGTCAGAGGGAGATAAATAGACACAGAATAATCTCACTCATCTATGGGATTTAAGAAAAATAAAAGACATTATTGTAATAATACACAGAGGCAATAGAGATGAGGGCTGAAAGGATGAACCATGATATGAAGTTTATCACTAAGAGTGATGAGTGCAGTTAGAGAAATAACTACACTAACAACTATTATGACCATGATAATGAGTGAGAGAAGTAGAATGCCTGTCTCAAATACAGGCAGGGGCTGGGGGAGGAGGAGATGTGGGGCATTGGTGGTGGGAATGTTTTACTGGTAAAGGGGACTGCTCTTTTTATGACTGAAACCCAACTGCACACATGTTTGTAATCATGGTAAAAACACTTTGTTAAAAAAATTAACAAAAACCCAAAATATATGCTGTTGCCTGCACCCTCTAGCTCTTTGAGACACCTTGGCTTCTCCAGCAGTGCAGTGAGCCTCCTGGGCCCAGTAGTATGGGTCATCTAGGGCTATACCCAGGAAAACATGCAGTTCCCTTGGTCTGGTGCATCATAGCCTTGTGCTCTTATTGCTATATAGTGCTATGTATCAGTCTCCGGCATTGTCATTTGCAACCAGAGAATAGAACCTACTGAAATTGTGAAGATAAAACAAACAGACATGGTTTTCTGTCTTCCCTAAGTTATTGCAAACTTTGTTTTGGACAGGCTGCACAGTTATTCAGAATTACAAAAAGGTTATGGTATTAGAGATTGAAGTGTGTTAGGAAGTTGGAAGTGTCACTTTTGTGTATACCTTAGTGCATGTTGGTCAATGAAGAGAATGTTAAAAACTAACTTGTGGGAGCCATTAAGAGTTCAGCAGTTTTGAACTCATGGTTTGCTTATAGGAGGCCCAGCTTCAATCTCTGGCAATGCATGGTCTCTTCAACCACGAGCACAAAGCTAAAAGTTGTGCCACGAATAGGCAGAAACCAAACCAAATAATAACAAGAAATACTTTAAGTTGTGGACTCTCCACAGGAGACATGCCTGGTTCACTGAAAATAGGGCTACCCATTGGTATGTTGGGGGGGGAGCCATACTGGTGCTCATACATTCATGCTTTATAAATATATGATTAAAAAAAGAATACAACCTTGTAGAAACACATTTGGTGGTGACGGTGGTGTATGTTTGCGTGAGCATCTGGTGATGCTCAGGATTTTCTTAAGACTCTTTAGGAGTAACTCCAGGCAGTGCACTATAAATGGTGCACTGGAAGTGTTTTATAAGTAGAACATGGATAAACTTGTGTGGACTGGATGCAATGAAAGTGATTAATTCCTGTAATAACTTTCTGACTCACCCAAATACATTTTTTATCAGTATATTGCTAAAGTTTTTGGAATATGTTCCTAAAATTTTTGGCAATATCTTTAATTTTGGGCAGTACAAACTGTAAATATTGATACAGTACAGTACTTATAATGTAATGCTTAAGTAGACATAAAAATATGCAAGATTCTTACATTTTAAATGAGTAGCAAAAGTTTTAGTATTTAAGAGGAATCATTTGCAATCGTTGCATTTATATTGAGTTATCTACTTAAATTAGATACTGATTTCTTTATAATATAGAATCTCCCTTAAAATATTTGAACAGCCTTGATCTCACAGTATAGT
Source organism: Crocidura indochinensis (assembly GCA_004027635.1). Taxonomy (NCBI): domain Eukaryota; kingdom Metazoa; phylum Chordata; class Mammalia; order Eulipotyphla; family Soricidae; genus Crocidura; species Crocidura indochinensis. The sequence goes on along the minus strand of PVKC010049288.1, from coordinate 5,732 downwards.
GAGTAGAATAAAAGAAACTGAGTGGAGAAGAAGAAAGACAAATATGAATGGATGGGAGCCAGGGGCCAAGCATTCTCACGTACATCAGTAGAGAAAAAAAGGGCAGAATTACATCTCTAAGCCAAAATCAACAACAATGGAATCAAGAGACCCAAACACTAACAATCTAAATTTTAAATGTGCCTGTTATACTGGCAGACTGGAGGGCATAGTGTGGTGGTTCAAAAACATCTGGGAACGATGATGGATGCAGGTCAACATTGGTGGTGGGACTGGTCCTGATTAATTGTATGTCTGAAATTCAACTATGAAGAACTTTGTAAGTCACAATGGTTCAATAAAATAAAATTAAATAAAAAAATAGAAGTACAAAAATAAAATCCTAGCACTGTATCATAAAAGTCTAGGAGTATTTTCCTCTACATCTAACTTCTATTTTAGAGAACAGATATATAATTGTTATCTTTTTAGTCTGGAGGAATAGGATGAGTGAAACAATTACAGCACTCAAGATCATAATATTAACAGGTGATTTTACCTAATAAGGATTAGAACCAAGTATATACTATAACTATCCATTACTGTGAAAACATAAATGTATTTATTTTATGAAGATAAATAAAAGTAATGGCTTTTGAATATTAGTCACTCAAATTTTCAGAAGTGCAGAATCTGGAAACTAAGGTGTTAATATCTATAAGCTGTTCCAACAAGGGAATATATACTGTTAAATATTGGGAGTTATTTAAAATGCCAGTGAGTATAATAGCAGTGCTCTGAAATAACCATTTCATCTGCCTACATTACTCTAAAATTAATGAATAATGAAGCGATGCCCTTCACATTCTCTTCCCTTTCCATTCCAAGATATATTGATCAGATGACATTTATTTAAGTTTGGGATAATGTATTAATTTCAAGATAATTATTCAATATACTTTTGTCACTGTTGATATGCTTCAATGTCATGCAGGGGCCGGGGGATGAATAAACTGTTATCTGACATTGCTGGACAGGGTGTTAGAAATAAATGCAATTTTTCTCCTTGAGATTCACTGACTTGGATTTCAAACTTGGGAGGGGCATGGAAAAGGGGGTACTGGAGATGGAGTGGGTACGATGAGGTAACCTGCAGGTAAGTGGATGAGAATATCTTAAAAAAAGATTCTTGGCAACAAAGTGCTTATCCATTGTTGCTGGGGTCAGACTGATCCTCAGCAAAGCTGACAGAGCCCATCCTTAGTGGATGCCACTGCAATATTAACACTCATTTGGAGCAGATGTGGCTAAAAGCATGAAACATTGAACAAACAGCTGCCACAGATCCAGTGCCATTGCATAAGCACTTATGTTCTATTAATGCAGTGGATTGCTGAGGCCAGTAGGGCAGACATATTCCCTACAGTTCTTTAGCAGATGGGCCAAACGATGGTTTCTTGGAGTGATGCGGCTCCACTGAAGTAGTTTCTCTATCTTATGGAAAGAGCATAATACAAAATCATCTTCCCATAGGAAGATTGCCTCTAAGCTTATTTTTCATTCAGCTATTATATATACATATATATCCTTCAATTATATTTCATTTTAATTTTATTCCATTTACTCTACTTTGTTTTTTATAGGGTGCCATATTTATTATATTATTTCTTGCTATTTTCTCACCTGTGATTGTGTATGTTTATACATGGGATATGTAGGACATATAGAAGTTGAGACCCTGGTACTTCAAACTTGCTTTCTTACTTTCATGCTTCCAGATTCAGTAGGCTGTAACCAACTCTACAATTGCTAGCTTGAAATCCATACAGTTTACTCTGTTTTTCTCTGTTTGTTAGAATAATTTGAGATTTAGGACAACAAAGCAAAAATGTCAAACATGATCGGGGGTCATAGCTATAATTTATTCATTATAAAAATCAACAGGTTTCCTGCTGTCCTACAAAGCAGATATTATGGATTCGTATTTGCAAGCATAGAGAGGTAAAGAGCAGGCAATGATTTTAGCTTGTTCACTCTCAGCTTGATTTGTGCTTTTACCTTTCTATTTCCCTATGTTGATGTGTCACCAGGATCATTAATTCTTAACAAGCTGATACACAATTTCAAGTGAGAAATTCCTTTAAGTTGAGTGGAGAGATATTGTGTGGATCTCTTATTTTATAGGTACTCTGAGAACACTGTTTCCTAACCATAATAAAATGATGCCATCTATATGATCTATTTTAATGTTTTAAAGAGTAATAAGAATAACAGCACACAAAAGTGTGTAAAGGGCCTAAATGAAATCATGACTAAAAATTACATAACAAAATTACATAACAACCAGCATTTAATCTACTCATTTGGGGGGGGGAGGGAGATGCATCCAGGTTTTACAAACTAATACCAAGCACTAATATGAAAAGATTGTTAGGACAGTGAGCAAATGAAGTTTATATTTTAATACAGAACAGTAAAACAAGCAATACAACCAAAAACAAACCAACAAATTGAAATGATATTTTCAGATGTTGATCAATGTTATAAAAAATAAATTAAAAAAGTGGATTTCAAATGATGGATTAGGAGGCTAGGAAAGACTCCTTTAAGGAGGAATTTTTTAAGTGTCAAGAACTAAAGGAAGGAATAGAGGAATTTCTGAGAAGATGAGAAACATTGAAGTCCAGGATGAGCATAGTTAGTTCTAAAGTTCTGTTACAAAAGCAAATATATATATATATATATATATATATATATACCTATTCCCCAAACATAGCAATTCTGCTATATATATATTTACATATATATATATTTACATATATATAAAGCAGAATTGCTATGTTTGGGGAATAGGTATATTGCATTTAATAGTGCTTGAAGTCTCTATTTAAGGCATAGTCACTTTCTAAAAAGGATTTAAAGTGGTGATTGAAAGAAGAGGAAATATAGAAGGAGCTTAGTCCTGATAAATACTATCCTATTCAGCCTGAATCTCCTGGGGGATTCTTTTCACAAACTTGCCACCTGATGACTAAATTTTTTTTTAATTTTTATTTTGATCATAGTGGCTTGCATATATTTCACAGTAGTATTTTAGGTACATATCAACATTGAATCAGGGGAATACCCATCACCAAATTTGTCCTCCCCCCATCCCAGATCCCTTTCTGCAACCCATATACCCCACTATCTCCGCCCCCGGACTGCTAGAGTAGGTGGTCCCCTCTTTGTCCAGCTCACTATTAGTGAACATATATCTGTTTGGTCCTGGTATACTCCCCTGTCTCCCCTGCTATTTAAGAAGCAGAGCTAGATAAATCGAGTTATGTCGCTTTGTTTGAAGGAAAGAAAAGCAATAGATTAAATAAATTAGATAAATAAGAGGAAAAAAAAGAAGTCAAATATGCTGAAAATAGGTGGAGTCCTTCCAGAAGATTTCAAACTCAGTTTGAGAGAGGATGTGAAAAAAGGCAATTGAAACACCATCACAATACAGAAAGAAATATCAAATTAAATATCCAGTGAGCACCACAGCAATAAAGACAAGCACCATACAGCAGTCTTGGTTCTGAAATCAACTCATGCCAGAGTGCAAGAAGAAAGAAAAAGATAAGATAAAATAAAATAAAATAAAATAATATTGGAGACATCAGCTTCAATCTCTACACGAATATAAAGATGTCAAAAAAAATCGATTGGGACCTAAGAGATAACATGGAGGTAAGGCGTTTGCCTTTCATGCAAAAGCTCATCAGTTCGAATCCCGGTGTCCCATATGGTCCCCGTGCCTGCCAGGAGCAATTTCTGAGCATGGAGCCAGGAGTAACCCCTGAGCACTGCCGGGTGTGACCCCCCCCCCAAAAAAAAAGAAAAAATCGATAAATAAATATGTGGAAAAATTATTGTTTTGTGCTTTTTTTTCTTTTCCTTTTTCTTGATCTCTAAATTTTACTCCAGATCATCTATAAGACACTAATCTGCTTTCGCAAAAATAAAGTCCCAAGTGTGAGGAGAGAAAAAGAAGTGTGATAGGCTTATTCTGTTGCACGTAGCTTTCTAACTGGTGGCAGAGTCAACCTAAGGTATAGGAAGGAAAGGGGAATGTTGCCATGGGTGCAACAAATGTCAGGAAAAAGCTGTGAACACTGCCAAAGAGTTTGTCTGATAACCTCAGAACTGAATGAAATGAAATGAACTCAGAATGATATCGGGAAGTCAGATCAAAATGTACTTTAGTGTAGTTTTTTGAAACAGAATATGAAATACATCCAAAGCCAGGCAGCAGCAGTGCTAAACAAGTTTGCTCAATAATGCGTAGAAACAGCAAGATGTGTGAAATGACTCTGTCATGTTGAAATGTTTGTTCACTGCTCTTCTGTGAGATAAACGACTAAATTCTACCTTTCTTTCAACTGTGGAATAGAAATGTGAGCAATCTCTCCATTAGCAAGCTGACACTGATAAAACGCAAGGGAGAGAATGGGCCACTTTGCTAATGTAATTATCAAACACTCGCACAGACATGGAAAAAGCAAATGGAAAGGCCCTGAGCATCCTGGTAGGTAGGAGATGGAGAATGCTTATCACCTGTCTAAAGGTTTGCATATCAGTGCTTTAGTTCAATGGCTAATTTTGGGTAAACTCTATGAAAGTAATATGATTACATTATATGATTTTTTGATGTGCATTTGAAAATCAGCATGCTAACTGCTTATTACTAAAGGTCAAGTCTGTCATTATACATCCTTTTTTTCTTTGACAAAGTTCACCTATTTTCTTATCCCTGTTCCATCTGGGAACACTTAATTGATCTGATTGCCTAAAATATTTTATTTTTGGTAATATTTATTGTATTCATTTATTTGCATCTCTATAAATACATGCGACTGAAACTAAACTGTAGTTTTCTTTCTTTGTGACTTGTTATTTTGCATCTTCTTTTTATTTTTTGTTAGTGCATTTGTAAATAGTCACTTGGCTATCAAGAACTTTCTCAAAAATTTTTTTGAGGGTTTGCAGGTTCTAATACATAGTTAAAATACAATTTGGATGCTTATCGATTCTATATGTAAATTTGGGAAATACAATTTAATTGCACTCTCAACTATTACTTGTCTCATATAATTTTGGAGTAAATCTTGTGCATTGTATGAGGTAATAATCTTGTTTTGTTCTTTCAATGTATGTGATTGTTCAGTTTTACAGAGCCTATTTATTGCAGTTTTCTCCAAACTAATATATTGAGGAAATTTTCCTTGTTCCATTATATGCTTGGTATCTTTGTTATCAATTTTTCCACATAAATATGTGTGTGTTTATAAATATATATTCCTAGACTCTGCTTGATTCTACTGATTTTATGTGTGATTTTATTCTCAACCTATTACTGTTATAAATACTATAGCCTTATAGCATATTTTAAATTTGGGGAGCACAGTATAGTTTGCTTCTTATTCTTCTACAGTATTGAGCTAGGCAGGAAGACAACGAGCTTCTGGAAATGATTTAGTGATTTGGGGTAGGTAATTAAACTAAGTTATGATCAATAAAGTTACTCTGCCACCAGGGAAGCATGGAAGTTGGGCCTCCTTTGGAGATGTAGGAACTGAGACCTGAGTGCCTACCTAAGGAAAACCAAAGCCATCCTCAGAACATGAGAAACTTGAAACTTCAAAATAAAAAGCCTTACAATAAGGAAATAAGAATTTGAAAGAAAAGTCACTCAAAACTTAGACTTTTTATTCTTTCACAAC
>PVKC010049287.1:0-10761 GCA_004027635.1 Crocidura indochinensis | reverse complement strand
GGGGGGGAGAGAGAGAGGGAGAGAAGGAGAGACAGACAGACAGACAAACCCTGATATCGAATCCAAACACTGCAAACATTAAAAAGAAAACAAACCCCAAACTAGTAGTTTTATGAATATTTTACAATAAAATGGTCTCATTTTGTGGATAAGGGTGACCAAGATATAGGTTTTTTTGTTCGTTTGTTTTCTAACTGAGACTCATTCCAGGATGAAGCCACTGAAATGGGCCTCAAGCTTGCCAGGGTCATCATGTTAGCTTTAGTTTCTGCACTCTGGAAGAAGGCAGATCCCCTCAGGCAGTTTCACTTTTTGAAACTTTTTTTTTTAAACATTTTCACTTTTTTGAAAAGTTGCAAGTTTATGCAACATCTTAGGTGTTAACTAGTTTGTGTTATAAGCCCCATCCTACCAAGGCACAAAGTCCCCCTTAAGATACCTGTGTGCAAACTCATCTTCTCTGTGGAACTATCTAAGCTCTAGTCTTTCCTTTAACAAGAAAGTTTACCTTCCCTCATTAGCCTCACAAGAAAGGGGGAGAAGCAAAAAAAAAAAAGAGAGAAAGAGAGAAGAGCAGGTCAGCCCTGGGGAGCAATTCTGAGTAGAGTGAGGGAAGCTCTGGTGGTCCCTTCCAGTTACTCTACTCTCCCGGGACCTAATAGAACACATGTGTCAGACAGAGGGATGGGGTCAGCGTGGCCCTGGACTAGAGAAACTCTGTGGAATCAAACCCTTGACCTTGGCCTCATTAGCAACAGGATTAAACCAATTGAAATAATTGTATGCAGACATTTCACACTACAATAACCTACAGCTGAGGAGAGGCTGGTATCTGGGGGAGAAAACTTCTGATGACAAACAGTGAAGGAACAAGTAGAGGGGGGTGCGTAGAGGTTTCTATGAAGGCTTTTCAAGATGGGGAGTCCCAGCATTCACCACATAGCTAAGCAGCTGCTTCGGTCAGCACCTTTGAGCAGAAGCAAGCGAAGGCGGACTATGCTGAACGTGCATAGGGTTGTTTCCACGTCAGTCTAACTTCAGGAATTTTGAGCATGTACCTCCCCTAACAAACTCCCAAAAAGAGTCATGTATGTCTTCACTACATTGCTGTTTCTCACTGAGGGAAAATGGGCATAATATGAGCATCTTGGAGTTGCATGTGGCTAGAAAGTAGATTGTCATAGAAAATACATGTGATCTGCAAGGACAGAAGTTTTCTCTATTTCCTTATCTACTGGGCATCTTGGGGGTGAGAAAGGTGACAGAGATCATCATAATTATATTAGACTATCCCCATTTCAGACTTCTCCAATTACTAATTAAATACACCGATTGGGATGCAGTCTCTCCCTTTTTGATTTGTTTTGTTTGTTGGTGGGGGCGGGCCATACCTAATAGTGCTCAGGTCTTGTTCTGAGCTCTACGCTCAGGAATTATTCCTGTCAGAGAGCTCAGGGGACCATACAGAGTTCCAGGAACAGAATATGGGTCAGCCAGATGCAAAGCAAGAACCTTACCCACTGATCTCTCTCTGTGACTCCACTTCATGTTTTTGATATGGAGAAAGAAGAGTTCAGTCATGAGACTAGTCAAAAAATATCATCTCCTTTCTTATTAAAATAAAAAAGAAATGAAAGGGAAAAAATAAATGAGGGGCTGGAGCAGTGGTGCAGTGGTAAGGCATTTGCCTTGCATGCCTCTAACCTAGGAGGGACTTTGGTTCCATCCCCGGTGTCCCATATGGTCCCCCAAGCCAGTAGTGATTTCTGAGCGCATAGCCAGGAGTAACCCTTGAGCATCACCGGGTGTGGCCCAAAATAAAAAAAAAATTAAAAAAGAAATGAAAAAGTAGCTGCTTTTTTACACTTTGGGAATGTCAGAGGAAAAGTCAGTCTTGCCTTTCTTAGGCTGCAGAAGATATATGTCCTATTGATGACTATTGAGAGCCCTTTCTGATACTAGAAATGTTCTGAATTTCTGCAGTGCCTCTTTCTGGGGGAAGGGGAGTACCTTATTTAGAAGAGTTTAGACAGTTGCCACCATACAAAGGTTTCATCTGGCTAACAAACTGGATATCATAAGTCACCGGAAGAGTATTATTACAGCTCGCTTCAGGGACAAGCAGTTAGCCTTTGACAGATGCCAAGGAAGCCTCCTGAGCTTGCAGCTAAAGGCCAGCACAGCACTCAGCTGTCTCCAGCCTGGAGTGGGGCTTTCATCTGGTTATCTTTCAAGGCAGCCTGGGTGGCCACCCAAAGCACTTGACATCTTGATGCACTTCAGCAGTTTTACATATACACAAACTTTGTAGAAAAATAAATGTGTCATTCGTCACCACCTATGTTGATCTGGAGGAGAGAGGAGGTAGGTACCTAGCCTGTCCAGCTCCTGAACTGCTGGCTGGGTGCTCTCTTTCACAGGGTATCATGTTGGGGTGAAGCTGGGTGGGTTTGTTTGGAGAAGCTAAAATAACTTCCAATATGTAAAGACCCCCCACAGTTGAGTCCTGGAGGTCAGCAGTTTTGCTCAAGCAGAGAGAGGTGGGTCCATAATAGAAATGTCCCTCCCCATGACTTTCAACTTCGAGTGGCCACAGAGACTCTTCTGCATGAGATCTACAGCAAACCTCAGGGCCCAATCTGTTATCACTTTTCTCTGCAGCCCATCTGGGCCACTTGGATGTCTCACATGGGGGTGTGAGGGGGGTATGTGCCCAAGGGAAAGCAAGAGTTTGTTCGAAGAAAAGCCTTGGGAACATGGCTGCAGTTTATTGAAACAATAATAATATTTTCACACAGAATGGATTTTGATACATGTCAAAGTCACACCTCAAGAAGAGAGCCAGCCTAGTCAAAATGTTTGCTTAGGTTATTAAAAAAGCTGGAACATATGTATGCACACACACATACACACATGTGAGCATGCACACGTACACACAAGCCATACTTTCTGGCTCAAAAAAATATGGTCTATGAAATGTACAGATTAGTTAAAAAAATTCTCCAAGGGCGTTCTAGGCTTCTCCACTCCTGTCTTTTTCTTAAATGCTTTCAGCTTGACAAAATGTTCCCTTTGCTCAGTCTGTTTGTGACTTGGCCTCACTAAACAGAAGCTGTTTTTTAAATTACTTCCTACCTTGATAGTGATTCGTCCAAGGAAAACACCACCACCCACCCAAAGCCTATGGACTTTGGATGGCAAAACCTTGAAGGAATGAGGTTAGCAGCCTACAGGGCTGCACTTGCAGGGGCTCACTCTATCTCCCTCTGTCTCTGTCTCTCTGCACCTCTCTCTCCCTCCCTCCCTCCCCTTCCTCCTTCCTTCTTTCACTCCCCACCCTGGGTTTTGGTGCTCAGAGATTATTCCTGGCTCTGCACACAGGAATTATTCTAGCCAGTGCTTGGATCAAATAGGATGCTAAGGATTGAATCTGGGTTGGCTGCCTGCAAGGCAAGTGCCCTCCATATTGTAGCTCCACACTCCAGCCCCAGAACCTAGGTTTCATGACATTGTCCTTGATTTTCAAGTAAAGATTCGGTCTCTTTTTCTTCTTCCCTCACAGAGTTTTGAGAAACGAATTCATCAAAAGAGATGAAAAGGCTGCACCAAGTCTGTTCCTTTTGAGATCTCCAATCATCCTTGATGACACAAAATACCTTCAAAGTCAGGATGACCTATCTTTACTGACAACTCCACTATGCAGAACAAAACACTGCAAAACCTGTGCACTATGATAACCAACAACAGCACTAGTGAGAAATGTGGACAAGTTAATCCCAGATGTGTAAAGATAATCCCAGATGTTTTACCAACCCACATGCAAACATAACCAAAGCAATACAGTACTCATTTGAGGACTAAAGTGGCAGGAATCCTGTAGCAGCAACAGGGGTTTTACACATTTGCAAATGCAATACACAAGGTAAGACAGATATTTGAAAAGCAAGATCCATTTTCAGGCAGACTTTTCACTGCAGTACCAAGGAAGGGCTTATTCTGCATAAATGATTCTGTTATTCACACAACTTTTTGGGTTTTTACCTGGAAGATGACTGCGGCAAGTGTAAAAAAATTCTTTGCAATAGTCTTTACAAAGCAAGGGAAGTACCAAGTCTCTATCCAGAACTTCCCTATCCGGTGAGTGGAACAGGCTCTGAGAATTCGGGGAGCAAAGCGCACATTTGATCTCTTCCAATAACTTCCCACATTCAGTGTTGTTGATGACAGACAGGATCTGAAGCCACAAAAAAGAAACAAGGTTCTTTTTAGTATATATGTAGTCAGACGGAATTAGTCGCTTTGGTACCCATGTCAGTGAAGTAGAAAACGATACTATAAAGTTATCACCAGAAAAGGATTTCCACCCCTCCCCGAGAATGCCTTCCTAAAGATGCCCGTGCTGTTGCTGGGGTATGGGTCTCCATGTTCAGAAGCATGTATTACTAACATACTTCCAGTGTGAACATTTAGAGACTTGTGAATTTATGATCATTTTACTCTATCAATACTGACTTGGAAATTTTTGGATTCCCTTCTCCAGCGCTAGGGGAAGCCTCCAATTGGAAGGCATGACTTCGGCTTTTGTTTTGAAAAAAATTCAATTTCACCTAAAAAAATGCCTGCTATAAAAGTCCCCCAGATGTGAACATCTACAAATTGCATATAGGATGTTTTCGCGAGTGAGGAAAAGCTCTCCCTTTCCTGTGCCATAAAAATGATATCTGAAGCGGAATCAAAGTGGTTTAAGACCCTATTTTTATGGTTCATTATATCTGAGCCAGGAAAAACTTTTTAACTAGCTCTTCAGGTACATTCTTTGCATGAATAAACATAAGAGTTTAACAAAAGTGCTTTTGTAAAGCATTTTGTGAGTTGTAATGGGAAGGGTATGCTTTTATCATTATTTGAATGGAGTGATTCCGTTTCTTTCATTAAGGTTAATTTTGGAATTACTGATTTATTAAGGTTAATAAGTGGGAGATAAAATAGGTCTTGGTGTCTAGAGTTAACACTAAAAAGTAGACCTTGGAAGCTCCTCTAAAGCATATGTAAGAGTATTACCAACACAATTTTTGAGTTCTGAAATGCAGTGCTATTTAAATCAAGCAGAGTTTGCATATTAAAAAAAATACCTTTTCCAGCTCAGGTGATTATATTTACACTCAATTACTTTCCTCAAATGAGAAGCCAAAACATGCATTTTAAAACCTAAAATTGAGGGGCTGGAGTAATAGCTCAGCAGGAAGGGCATTTGCTTTGCAAGCAGCAAACTCTGGGTTCAATCTCCAGCATCTCTTATAGTCCCTGAGCCTGCCAGGAGTGATTTCTGAGTGCAGGACCAGGAGTAATCCCTGAATGCCACCAGGTGTGGCCAACCCCCCCCCAAAAAAAACCCCTAAAATTAATTCATGAAAACATATGATGCCCAACTAAGTAAGGTATGACTCCGCTTTTCCTAGGAGAGTAATATTCTTCTAGGTGACTATAAAATTTGGATTTGAAAAATTGGCACCATTCAGAAATAGGTGAGTACAAGCATATTAAATTTTAGTATACAGACCTTAAAGTCTAATAGAAGTTATCTTACCTTGGAAAAATACATCTTTCTGTGTGTAAATTTATATACACATTGTTGTAATTGTCTAAAATATTCAGAAATGCTATATTCATCACAATAATGTTGACATTTGATTCGGACCGAGTTATTGAAATTACAAGGCTTAATTGATTACACTATTTTCAAATCAACCTGCACCAAGACTATTGTAACTGCCTTGTATCGTCCATCGTAAGATAGACTTCATGGATCAATTCAATATTAAAACAGCTTCACTCTGTGAGCTTTGTTTTCTCAGAGTCGTTCAGCAAGAATCAAACAATGGCAGGATACTGAAGTCACCTCTTCAGCAGGCTGAAGAACTGGCATAGAATGAATGACCTCCGATTTAATAGGAAATACCTGCATGCTTGTTTTATTTTTTTTAATAATTGAAACAAACTGAAACCTCTCTATTCTCTCTCAGCTTCTATCCAAGAAGAACTAGCTTTTAGAGCCTAAAGGATTTTGTCTTTGACAATTCTTGGAATGTATCCTGGCCACAAACTGGCTCATCCAAAGTTTCCGAACTGGGATTTCATAAGAGAGGTGAATCAAGTGTAGTGTTCTGCTCTGGAAGGTTTCAGGCTGTTCCTGGAGCAGCAGCATGGTAACATTTCGCTCTGTGTGAGGTCGCAGGCCAAAAACCTATTTGAAGATAGAGCCATCATTCTGGCTTGGCTTTCAATGAACCAAGAGTCTCCCTCAAGTCAATTAAACCAATTCAGCCCAAGCTGTAATACTGTCTTAGACAGCTGAGTTCTGGTGTATGCAGATGACACATTCTTCTGGTGGGCCTCTAGATCTGTGTCTGTGCCAGGACTTAACATGACCTGTGACAATGCCATTAATTGCCAGAAGACATGGAAGCTTATTTCCTGCTTTTGATTTTTTTAAAAGCCCCTTCCCTAACCTTCCAATTATATCAGCTTCAACACAACACACGTTGGAAATCAGGTGAAATTTCCAAGCTGTAACCAACAGCAGGCCTAGGAATGATGGTCACTGACTAATTTATAACATCTGGACAGGTTATCCTTTCATGGTTAGTCATAAGCAAATGAAGTCTAGAGAAGGTAACAGGGTACCGAGTGAAATACACCAGGGGAGACTACCTATAATAAGAGCTTCTCAACACAGTACATTTATTGTGAGCAAGGTGGCAAGGACCTTCTATATTTCTATTTCTCCAGAAACTAACTAGGATTAAAGAAAGTCACCCACCAGGGTTTTGAAAAAACTCACACTGGGAGGAAAACACATGATAGTTAGTACCTTAGCATGTCACTATATGATCACTTGATACACACACAAAGTATTTCTAAAAACCAGATGCCTACAAGGTTGATCAGTAGTTGGTAGAACCCAAATTCTGCTGAACTCCTGCATGGGATTATGTCATTAAAGAGTTCAGTTTCAATTTTAGGCTAATATGTAAATAGATCATTGTGTGAAGGCAGCTGTTAAAGGGACCCCAGGATGAGTTATTTGTTTAGTTGGATGTGTTCAACAATAGCCTTTGTCCCTGGAAGAGCCAGAGCAAACAAATGATTGTAAAAGGGCACACTTGAAAACAATTACTTTTCACCCATTCCTTGACAGATTTGGCTGTGAAACCACCCAAGGTAGAGCGAGCTTCTACGCTTCTGGGGCTTGGAGTTTTAGAAATTGGGGCTATGTCACTGGATTGCTGATTGGATTTGGCTAGTGGGAATTCTCTGAGTTTGCTGAAGAGAAGTGCAGCAAAATATATTGTCCACGCCCTCAGTATTAGCAGTTCCAAATAAGCAAAATTATCAAAATAACATTTCCAAATGAAAACACAAATGCCGACTTAAGACTTAAATTCAACGCTACTTCAGGACTTTCAAGAAATTGTCTAAGTCTGGAAACTGAATTTAATTGTGCTGTTCCACAGTCTCAATATTTCTGGTTAGTTTGCTAATTCTATCTCCGGAGTTTCTTCCTGGGGAAAAAAAAAAGGCTATTCCTATATAACCTTCTGGGAGTTGCGGAAATCTTTGGGGTGTGGTGTGGTGTTTATTTTCCTTAAACAAACATCTCTCCTAGATACACACTATGAGATAAGACCTTAACATCTAACATAAACCAGGAGGATTCGGGACTGGGGGCAAAACACCAAAGTTTATTATGAAATAACATCTAAAAACTTGATAACTGGGGCTGGAGAGACAGTCTACGGCTACAGTGAATGCCTTGCACATGGTAAAACCATATTAGTTCCTCAGCATCCCATATGGTTAGCCAGGTACCATCAGGAGTAATTTGTGAGTGCAGAAATCAGGCATAAGCCCTGAGCATCTCCAAGGGAGCCCCAAAAAAACAAACAAAAATTTTTTTGAGAACACAGGTCAAGTATGCAAATGCACAACTATATCAAATCTCTGCTTTGAACAATTTGGATATTGTTGGTGTCTAAACCACTTGTATGGGGACCAGCCACTCTACTGCTCCAAATTTAATTCAGACTCGTTTTGTAAATGAGTAGGGGTTTGTTGGTGGTTTGAAGCATGTGAAACAGAAAGGAATGTGGAGAGCTAATATAGCCTAATGCATCCTAAAGATTTTTTTCTTTACAAAAAAAATTTTTTTAATAACTTCTCTTAAGGATTCTAATTCCCTGCCACTCCTCCCTCCATCAGTACTGGTTTAGCTAAGAACAAACTCAAGTTTTAGTTCTTTATTTCCAGAAAGAGTTCGGTATTGCAAAGGTCTGCAGATGGCCTGGTTAAATCCTAGTGTGACTTGCACTTAGAAGTCTCAGTGGCAAATATTTCTAAACCTCTCTTGCTTGCTCTCTCCCTCTGAATGTCCTGATTCTTGGTGGGGGTGGGGTGTGTGTGTATGTGGAAATCTCGGTATAACTCTGGCAAGGAAGTGAATACAGCTCTTCAGTAATGTAATTCAATCAGAGCACGGGAGCTTCATGACATTGTTTGGAAGAAAATGCTGGTGTATCTGCTCTCTGCATCTCAGACTACTGCCGCATATGGTAAGAATAAAGAGCGTCGCAGCTGAAAACCTGCAGCACGACAGTTCTCACTCATCTGGGAATAGAGCGAGTTGGACAAATGCTCCCTCAAAAGGCATGAACATTTGGACAGAGCTGAAGACTGAAAGAATGATGTCCTCTGGTTTCACCCATTAGTGAACCAACCAACAAACACAATGGTGTTGTTGTTATTCTTCTGCCATAAGCAACAGGACTCTGTGTGTGGGCAGCAGTGTACTGCCTAGGAGGATAAGTCGACCCCTTTTTGTCCTATTGATTTTTTTCCTATTTGCATGACTTGAGCAAATTAAATGATGCAATATGGCTTTTTGTTACAAAACAAAGTGAGAGATACCACCCAGACACATATGTTGATTCGTAGGAGCTGTTTACATGAGAATAGAGGGAAATCTACCGTGAACTGAGCATAAAAATTAGATTCAGCCTGGGTATTTTTTTTTTATTATGCCTGGGCCAGCAAGACTGCAGCACAAGTTTTCCAAGAGTCTCTCAGACCCTGACAACTGCAGTGTTGAAACAGAGGAATTCTTAATTAAACCTAAAACGGAGAAAGGAGCGCGGGGGTGGTGATTGGGGTGGGGGGAAAGCAAAGACACCTGATTGTTTATTTCACGTGCAAGGATTGTTAATGACCTGGACCCTCAGGGTGCGCCGCGAGTGGAGGAGCAGAGCGCGCGCCTTCGGGCATCCCGGGAGGGAGCAAAAGACATTGCAAACTCCCAAATTCAGCGCCTCTGGCCAAGCAACCGACACTTTTCGCAGCTGTTGAGACATCAGAGCACGAGGAACAGTAAATGCCAACTCCGAAAGCCAGTTTCGACTCAAGCTCTTCCTAGACAACTTAAGGACGCTCGAAAAGCCTAGATACAGAATGTTTTCAAATATCTAGCGCGGAGACCTGGAGCCAGCTGAGTTTGCACCGAGAAATAGCGTCCCAGCAAAAATCTCTCGCCCAGTTTTTTTTTTTTTTCCCCTTTCACCCGCGTACTGGGAGTTCCTAGACTCTGGTTAACTATTATAACTCAAGACACCTCCGCCCTTCACCACCACCCCCCCTTCACGGAGGTGTGGACCAGTGAACCAAGCAAGCTCCAACATCCTCCGGCGCTCCACGCTCTCCCCCGGCGAGCACGTGGGGGAACAGGGATCCGATCTTTTTTCCACCCTAGAAAAACAAACCGGAAACCACAGCCACGTTCATCCACAGTTGCACCGCGGCCAGCGCCGCTCCCGTGTGTCCCACACCCGCTGGGAGCCGCGATTCCCCGTCGGTCCGGATCCGTGCCGGAGGCCCGGGGCGATGCGGGTACCACCCGGGACATCCTTTCACCAGCACGAGCAGCTCTGCATATCGGTGCATTCCCCCCCCCCGCCCCCCAGAACCTCTGCACGCGAAAAGCACGCCAGCCCTGGAGCCAAGTGAGAGGAGAAAGGACAGAAGAGGGGATAGGGGAGAGGAAGAGAGGCAGACAGAAAGACACACAGATCTTTGGCTCGCACAAGAGAAAAAGAGATTGCATGGGAATCCTTGAAGAGAGGCAGAGACAGAGAAAGAAACTCCCCAAACCAGTTTTGGCCCTGTTCAGAGCACCCCAGCTCACGCCGCGCGCACGCGGCCTCCGGGCACCCACCCACCCCCAAACCTTACCCACCCAGCCCGACCCGGCCCGCCGCTGGGAGGCCCGCGCGCGAGCTCTTTCCTACCTGCTGCAGGTCGTGGCGACCCAGTCCCGGGCTGTCACTCCTCGGGCAGCAGGACAGTCGCGGGTAGAAGGCCCCGCACATCGCCTCCCCGCCGCTCAGCACCTCCAGCTGGGACAAGAGCCGCCGGTCCCGTCTTTTGAGGCGCCTCGGGGGGTTACCGTTCAGGCACCTTCTTCGCCGCGCGGCGCTCCCTTCGCCGCGGTCCCCAAACTTGGCGTCTCCTTCGAAGAAGCCCAGCGCCACGGCCAAGAGCAGCAGCTTAAAGGACAGCATCTTCAGCATCGTCCCCGAGGGCGGCTCGGGGTGCTCCGGGACGCGGGGTGGGGGCGGGGGTGGGACTGGGGGGGCTACGAGCTCGGGAATGGGTTGCGGGCCGCGAAGGCGCCGCCCGTGGGGAGCGAGGCGCAGCCGCGGGGCCGCGGGGACC
>PVKC010049286.1:0-10764 GCA_004027635.1 Crocidura indochinensis | reverse complement strand
AGTGTCATGGAGCATTCTGCATACATTTTCCTCTATGTACCTTGTGGTTCCCAGTATGATATCAAGGTCTTTAATACATTTTGATTAGACCTTCATGCATGGTGTTAAACAAGGGTCTGAGTTCACTCTTTTGCATGTAACTGATGATTTTTTTTGTGATATATATTTTTTTATTTTAATCATAGTGGTTTACATGATATTCACAGTAATATTCCATTTACAAATAAACATTGAATCAGGGGAATTCCCATCACCAAGTTGTCCTCTCTCCACCTCCAATCTCATTCTGTCTCCCAAATCCTCCACCCTCTCCCCAGGGTCTTCTAGATTAAGTGACTCCCTCTGTTTCTGGTTTATTACTTGGTGATCTTATATCTGATTGAGCTTGGTGTCTCCATTGCTTCTCCCTCTAATTGGGAGGCAGGACTAGATAGTTCGAGTTTTGTGGTTTTGTTTGGGGAAGAGTACCGTACTAGAATGGGGTAAAAATTAAGTATGCCTACAATTATGATTTTTACTAACACCACTAACACCACTCGTTGAAAAGACTTTCCTTGCTTCACTTTGTATTTCTTATCCCATTTATCAAAGGTTAATTGATCATGTAAGTGGAAGTCAGTCTCAGAACACTCAAGATTATCTGAGGGTCTGTCTTTATTCCAATACCAGGCTGTTTTAATGACTACTACTTTATAGTACAATTTAAAATATTGGAAAGTGATGCTCCCATCTTCTTTTTATCAAGCATTGCTTTAGCTATTTATGGACATTTATTGTTCAAAATGACTTCAAAACTGCTTCACTTCTTTGAAAAATGTCATTGATATTTTTATATGAATCGCATTAAATCTAGAGAATGATTTGGGGAATGTCATTTTAATGGTGTTAATCTTCCCAATTTGTGATCAGGGTGTATATATATACAAATTTTCTTGTTTCCTCGTTGATTTCTTGAAGCAGTGTTTTGTAGTTTTCTTTGTATAGGTCTTTAACCTCTTTAGTTGACTTCAATATGCTTGATTTTTTTAAAGCACAATTGTGAATGAATTGCTGTTTTTAATGTCGCTTTGTTCTATTTCATTATTTTGTATAGAAAATAAATAAATAAATAAATAAATGGGGGCCAAAGCAGTGGCACAGTGGCTGACCTAGGACAGACAGTCTCCTATATGGTCCCCTAATCCAGGAGCGATTTCTGAGAACATAGCCAGGAATAACCCCTGAGCATCACTGGGTGTGGCCCAAACCCAAAAACAAACAAAAAAAGAAAAACCATAAAAATTTGCATATTAATTTTATAACCTGCCACTTTACTATACAAATCTTTTGTTTCTAGAAGGTTTGTGCTAGAATTTTTAGGATTTTCTAAGTCTAGTACCATATCATCTGCAAACAGTGAGAGCTTTACTTCTTCCTTTCTTATAATCCTGATATCTTTTTCTTCCATGATTGTTATGACAAATACTTCCACAACAATATTAAATAGAAGTGGTGAAATGCCTTGTGCCATTCTTAGGTGAAAGTCTTTTAGTTACCCTCATATTTGCCATAGGTTTGTTGTAAGTAGACTTGACTACATTGAGAAAAGTTCTTTCGATTCCCATCTTGTTGATCATTTTTATCATGATCCCACATACACACATGACTAGGTCTGGATCCTTGAAAAATTATCTACTTCTATTGATATGATCATATAATTTGTATTTTTCCTTTTTTAATATGACATATTATTTTAATTGACTTGCATATGGAATCCTTGCATCCCTTGAATGAATCCTACTTGGCCATGGTTTATAACCTTGATGAGACATTGGATTCTATTTGCTCGTATTTTGTTAAAATATTTTTCATCTGCATTTATCATTGGGTATTGGCCTGTAATTCACTTTTTTTGTATCTGTCTGCTTTTTGATATCAGACTGATCATAGCTTTATAACAATGATGTGGGAGTGTTTTTAATTCTTCAATTGCCTGAAAAGGATTGGCAGTAGGTCCTCTGTTAAGGTTTGAGAGAATCTGCTAGTGAATCCATCTGGGCCTGCAGTTTATCAGTAGCCTTTTGATTAATATTTTAATATTCCCAATAGTAATATATCTTTTTAGATATTTTAGATCATCTTAGTTAAACCTTGGGAGGGTACATGATTCCAAGAATTTATCCATTTCTTCCAGGTTCTTGTTTTCTGGCATAAGCATCATAAAAAAATCCTGATTATCCTTGAATTTATGTAGTATCAGAAGTGATCTCCCCATTTCTTTATGGCTCAGTTTTATTTTCTATCTTGTTTTGTGAGTCTTGCTAATGAGTAATCGACCCCTTGTTCATGTTTTCAAAGAAAAAAAATCTTCCTTTCATTGATATTGTAGATGAATTTTTGGATTCCACTTCATTAATATCTTCTCTTAAGTTTTATTACTTCTTCCTCCTGCCTATTCTTTGATTTTTTTGGTACTTTTTCAATATTTTAAGCTGTGCCATTAAGTTTTAATGTAGCTCTTTCTTCCTTTTTTTAACGAATGCTTGTAGAGCAATAATTTTTCCTCTTAAGTTACTGATGTGTCTCACGAATTCTAAAAACTCATGTCTTTATTTTAATTTTTATCCAGAAATCTTGATGCTCTGATGCTCCCTTTGATTGATTAAATCTTATGGTTTAAATGGGTTTTTTGGGGAAGATTGGTTTTTGGGCCACACCCAGTGGTGCTCAGGGGTTACTCCTGGCTCTGTGCTCAGAAATCTGCTCGTTGGCAGGCTCAGGAGACCATATGGGATGCCGGGAATTGAACCCAGGTCTGTCCTGGGTCTGCCACGTGTAGTTTAAAAATTATACCTCTGTACTATCTTTTTAGTCCTTCTTTCATGTTTAGCCCACTAGTTTTTCAGCAGTGAGCTGCTGAATTTCCAAGTGTTAAAGTTTTTTCTCTATGTTTATTTGTAATTTACTTCTATTTTCTGTGCATCATGGTTGAAGAAGATAGTCAAAACATTTTCTATCATCTTGATTTTATGGTGATATGTTATGGCCCAGCATGTGGTCTATCTCAGATAATGCATTATATGCACTGGAGAAAAATGTGTATCCAGTTTTCTGGAGATGAAAAAGCCCTGTATCTACTTAGCCACTTTCTTCTATTTTTTCCTTCAAAGCCAGTATATCCTAGTTAAGTTTTAGCCTGTTTAATCTATCAATAGATGATATGGTTGTGTTAAAATTGTGTTGCTATTGGTTTCTTTTTTCAAGTCTATTGGCAGTTGTTTTAAGTATTTTGCTGGTCCTTCATTGGGTGCATATTTGTGTAAGAGTGTGACTTCTTCCTGATGTACACATCTCTCTATTAAGACATGCCCATCTCTCTGACTTATAGCATTTTAAAGTCCCAAATCTGTGTCATTTGATAATAATATGGCCACTGCAGTCTTTTTAAATAAATTGTTTGCTAAAAGGATTACCCTCCAACTTTGACACTGAGTTTGTGTTTGCTCTGACTATTTAAATCAGTTTCTTTGAAGCTGAAAAAAGTTGGATTTAATTTTTTGATACATTTTGCTACTCTGTATATCTTAATTGGTGATTCAGCACATTGATGTTGAGAGAGATTATTGTCATGGGATTTTGCATGATCTTTTTGTAAAAGTTTGGTATGTTGTGGGATTGTCATGGCTGCATTTAATCCTGTAAATTTTCTGAGCTGTCAAAATTTCACTTTTTGATCTTGTTGCTCTCAGAATTCTATATCTATGAATTTCATCATTGTGACTAGGATGTGCTTTGGGTGCTTTTATTTGGGACTCTTTATCCTGTACTCTTTGGGCATCCAGAATGTGGGTGTAAATATTCTTCAGCTCTCAGAATTTCTTAGTGATGATGTCTTTGACTGTTGCTTCTTCATAAGGGTTTTCTTCCTGACCCTCTGGGACATAAAAGATTCTTAGGTTGTTCCTGTTGAATTTATCCCAAAAGCCCATTGTTCTCTGTTCACATATTTTGAGCATATTTACCATCATCTTCCATTTATTTATTTTAAGACTCTCTTTTTCAATATCTTCTCCTGAAAGTAGGTATTATATAGCTTATTGTCCAGATCACTGGTTCTGTCCTCAACAGCTGTTACTTTGTTGTTGAGGTTTTCCAGTGAGTTTTTTTTTTATTTCCCCTGCCATATTTTTCAGTCCTGATATTTTTTTTTGAAATTTTCTCATTTCTAATCACATAACTCTGCTCTGAGCATTGTGGTTTGTCTGTTTCATTAAGTTATTTGAACAGCCTTAACATTTCCTCTTTAACCTCTTCATTGGAGAGGTTATATAGATGAGTGAAGTTAGCTGTGTCTTCAGAACTACCTTCTTCACTCACTAAGTGTTGTGGGGTTCTGCATTCTTTTCTTATTGTGAACTTTCGTACTGTGCTGTTTTTTTTTTAATGTGTTCTATTGTGGATTCTTGATTAGAGGATACCAGCTGCAGAGTGAAGCAGAGTGCATGTTCTTTTGACTGGTCTCTTGACAGTTCAATTAAAAATGCTAATAAAATATTTAATTATTCCTTGAATCTCTGCCATTATTATTCTTATATTCAGAATATATATTCTTCTGGTTTCAGTTGTTGTACACTTCTGAAAATCTGACTTCTTTTAGTCAATTACTCAAATTAATGCATAGAGTATTTTGTATTTGTTCTAAAGGGACTATTTGCTATTTAATTCCACTCTATTTTTCTTACATGATTGTTATAATCATAAGAATGGAAGAAATCCATCATACTTAACTGATGCATGATTCAAATGTACTTACTTTTCTCAGATGCATTTGCTGAGAAATTAAGTAAACTCTAATATATTTTCTATATTCTATATCAACTTTTATATCTATATTTTATGCAAAATATAACTATATTACATATTCTCTAGAAATTGGTCACTCAATATTAACCAGAGGTTTCATAGAGTTTGACTCACATTACTGCAAGAGGATACCTCAACTTTCCCTTGTTAGCTGCTGTGATACCAATCTTTCATTTTTAATAATCCTGTGAATTCCTGTTTTTTTATGATAAAAAGGGAAGTTAATTGTTCAACATCAGAGAGTCTTTTCCAGAATCTAGATTCACAGAGACCTAAAATTATTTCAGGTTAAATATCTAACCTCAAAGATTTACATGAGTTAGAGGAATCTGTACGATTCCTGCATTCTCTCTCTATAAGATTCTTATCACTCAACAAGTAATGCAAAGTCCCAGTTTTCCAATAAAAATCCCACAAAACAAACTACAGTTACTGTAATCCTATACTAAGCTCATTTCAGCTTGGGGAGTTTTCTTCCTTTCCTCTTCTATTTTCCAATAATCTTTCTATTTACAACTAAGTCTCAGTATCTTTATTATTGAACCTGGGAATATAGGCTAACAGGTAGACCTACCATCACCTTTCTTACTTCTTTCATGTTATTAAAGTTTATAAAAACTAAACAATTTTTCTTGAGGAAATATTGTGTTTTATACTTTTTAAAGCAATGGTTTAAGTATGTATATATTTAGAAAATCATTTTTTCATATTTAAAATGTTGGTCAATAAATGAAACAGTGAAAACTATAGCATGTCTATTAGTCAATTATGAAGCTTTCTTTCAATAAGAAACATTTGTTAAAATTAGCATATTACAAATTATTTTGGGGGTTTGGGGCACATCCCAAACATCAGGGCTTATTCCTGGCTTTGCACTCAGAAATTGCTCCTGGCAGGCTCAGGGGAATGTGTGGAATGCCAGAAATCGAACTGAGGTTCATTTGGTGTTGACCACATGCAAGGCTATATTACTCTAAAACTGTGGTATCACTCCGGCCCCATATTACAAATTATTTTAATAAATATTTAATCTATCCCTGTAGGAAAACTTTTATTTAGCGAGAAGATTCAAAAATATTCAAGAATTAATATTTACTACAATTATCTTAATTGCTTTATCAAGTTTTTAAAATATGTACCTGGGAAACTCTCTCTTTAGATTTTCAAGTGCATTGGCATGAAAGAATGTCTTTAAGTTATTATCTATTATGTACTCCCAAGTTACACTTTGCTCACTAATCCTCAGTTGGATTTCAATGCCATGTGTTCTAATTTATTCTACCATAAATAAAAAAAGATGCAAAGGAACAGCCATCTTTAAAAATCACCCTTCTTATGAATTGCCATGGCCAGAAAGTGTTGGATATGTATGAAGACAACCATGAAATAACTATGAAATAACTAAGTTTATCAAGAGAGTTGATAGTGCAAGGAGAGGGGTATAAAAGGTAACTTAAGGACTCTTAATTTCTAAATTATTGGACCACCAGCACCCAAGGGTATGCCCTGTGTGTGGAAGGTTCTGTATTTACTCTTTTGTCCTGCCACCTTTCCCATGGGTAGATAATCTACAGAGACTTTATTTATATTAGCTTTTACTTCCATCCACATGATGTAAAAACCCATTAAAGGCTTGATTAACAATAGATATACCTATCTATCTGCTCTTCCTCCTATGATGATTTTCCCTGAACAATAAATACTATAGGTGAATAATATAGTATATAAATAATATATGTGAACAATAAATACTATATGTGACGGACAGGCAAGGTTCTCATTTTATGAATTATCTGTGAACTTTTCTCTATTATATTTGTCTTGTTGCCTAATCCTAGTAGTACACCTGCTTCAGCCCATTTACCCCAGGCTAGACTCTGGCATTAAAATATCTACTGCTATGACTTATTTTTCATACGAATATCCTAAATGGTTACAGATTTGACTTGCTGCATTTGGAGACCTAAGGAGAAATTAGTTGACCAGGGAAGTGGAGGGATCTAAATTCTCCAAGGTTTATGAGGATGAAAAGTGAGCAAATCATATTGAGTAAAGCTGCTTCTTTTAAGAATATTTATGGTACTTTTATCAATTATCCTAAGATTCTCCTAAATATTTATCTTCAGGAAACAACTTATCAGTATCCCTCAAGGGAAAACATTGTGACTGTGCTCTGTGGTTCTGAGATATCTATCATCCATGAATTTCTTGGTCAAATAAAGTGTAAATGATTGCATGTAATTTGAAATTGGTGATTTCTGATTTTACTACGTGAGATAAAGTTTAAAAAAGTCATCTTAATGCAACTTAATTATAGGATTTACAGCATTTCTTGATTTGTTGGTGTTTTTTTTCCCCCATACTTTAAGATCACCATCTAGTAGCAGTGTTTTTGCGATTCTTCTCCATTTCACCCTTTTTAGGTTTTGTTTTAACACTTACCAGCGACTTGTATGTAAAGTCTATAGTTGAGAATTTTTGGTTTAACTAACATTACATTTATTTGGGGATATATTTATTGGGGATATGTTTTTAGCCCTTCCTACTCATTGAAAGTTTTATGGTTTAATACTTTTATGAAAGAGTGCTTTTATTTTGAGTTACTTCAATGTTTGTTACAAGATGTTTTTAAGATTATATATTACTTCAATATTTATCTGAGACTCCATCCTTTGTTAGATTGAATTGATAATATAATAGGATAGACTAACCTCAACTGAAAATTCTAATGTGCTTAGAATTTTGAGTGAATTGTGACATAACAAACACTGTATGACATAGCAAACACTGTGTCTTGGGTAGTTTATATTGAAGTCTTCATAAGCTCTCAAAAGACTTCTCTACTACACATCTTTATTTCCTTTAAATATAAAGTATTTTATTTGTAGGAATTGTTATTTTTAAAGGAATGCACCAGGAAGAAATAAGCTGAAACAAATCTCTATTAGGCTCTGCCTCGAATTTCAGGTTAACAATCCTGTTGACCTTCCCTGTGGTAAGTTTTTGGTCTTATGATACAAGAATCATTCACAGCAAGGTGAAGAAGACCATGAGGTGACTGGTCCTCTAACATGCTAAGCATATGCTATCAACTTGAGTTTTATACTTTTTTTTAATTTTTGTTTTAGTTTTTGGGTCACACCTGGCAGTGCTCAGGGGTTACTCCTGGCTCTATGCTCAGAAATCGCTCCTGGCATGTGGGGGACCATATAGGATGCTGGGATTCAAATCACTGTCCTTCTGCATGCAAGACAAATGCCCTACTTCCATGCTATCTCTCTGGCCCGAGTTTTATACCATATTATTACTTATATTTTAATGTGGTAATTATAATCTATTATAATGTACTTAGATTCTCAATCACTTTTTTCTTTCATAAAATCCATGGTCTCTCTTGAGACCACAGACTAAATTTCTTGGTCATTATCCTTTTCAAGTGCTATTGTGGCAGCCAGGAATTCTTAGTGCATTCAATTCATTAAATCATCCTTGCTATTTCCTAGCTTCCTGATACTTCCTATTCCCCCCAGAGTTTTGCTCCCCAATGTAGTAATTTTAAAGTAAAAATTCTTCATTTAGTCTGGCCATGTGTGCTCTCTTTTTTCACAAATTCAGAGTCCTTATTGTAAGATAATTCTACAAATTATACTCTCCAAATCTCTTAATATTAATAGGATCACAGGTATAGTTACATATAATCTTTTACTAGCTTTGTTTGATTTTGCATTTGGATAATACTTGGTAGTGCTCAGGGGTTACTCCTGGATCTGAACTCAGGAATTACTCCTGGTGGGCTCAAGGAACCAAATTAGATACTGGGTAATGAACCCTGGTCAGTTGCATGCAAGACAAATGCCCGACTATCACTCCAGGTTAACATCTATTCATCTATGGATGTCATCTTCTATGTTTTTGTAAAGATATTCCTCAGTTTTTTACATTTTTGAGCTGAAATAATTTGGTTCATATGTAGTTGAAATGGCAGGAAACACACCTGTCCAACATCATTTACCATCTGCCATTTTGGAGTTTTGGTGTTTAACAAAGTGAAATTAAACACTTTATAATCATTTATGTTTTGATATTTTCCCCTCAGTATTACACACACACACACACACACACACACACACACACACACACACATATATATATTTTGATTTTGGGATCACACCTGGCAGTGCTCAGGGGTTACTCCTGGCTCCATGCTCAGAAATTGCTCCTGGCAGGCACGGGGACCACATGAGGCACCAGGATTCGAACCAATGACCTTTTGCATGAAAGGTAAACACCTTACCTCCATGCTATTTCCCGGGCCCAGCATTATATTTCTAAGGTTAAATAGCACTACGCATATAACTGGGATTCTGTAATTCTGTTAATTCTGATTTCTACCACAATATTTTTAACCAATTTTCTTGTTAATATTTACATTTTATGTGTACATAATTGATTCTATATAGTTTATTTATGCCATTTGATATATACATGACAACTTAATATTCTTGAAAATGAAATTATTGACTATAACTTTTTCCAAAGTGTCATTTCAATTTAAATTATTATTTAAATGTGGAATTTTTACTTCAAATTCTAACTAAATTTTGAAAATGTAAATTTTCTTCTTTATCAATTATCTGCTTTATTACATTGTAATTTGAAGTTATTTCTTTTTCATGGAGTTGGAATATTTTCCCTTGGGTTTTCTTTATGATTATTTTGATTTTTCTCTTGTGAAATACCTTTTCTGTTTCACTCTTTTAACATTTTTCCTACTGAATTTTAATTTAATGTGTATATTTTACTGTTTTTCAGTCATAAGTATGCCAAGAGAAACAGTTCCATCCTCCTCTATCAGATTGTTCCTCTGGTTTAATAATCAAAAAAACTCCTTCATATTTTTATTCTTAGCTTTGAGCCATATATAACAGAAACCAGACATAATTCTTGAATTTGTTTTCTGTAATAACTCTTGGAGATGCTTAAGGGATAATATATGGTTTTGGAAATCAAATCTGGGTTGGATACAATTGTGGTATATACCTTATCCACTATACTGCTTACATACTTATCTACTATACATTTCTACATAAATAAAAAGATGAGAAAACATTATCAGCTACAGAAAACATAGCTAATAAAGACCTTAAAGAAATACATAAAAATACACAATTTTGTATAAATATAATGTATGCTTATATAGATATGTATATAATCTCTAGGTTTATTAGTAAATAGATTAGATTGTAACCTGGACATTCAAAGAGATAATAAAGGAATTTCCATCAATTTAAAATACATTATTTTTTGTTAATAATGTTTACCCTAACACTAAAAGTGTAGAAAATACTACTTCTGTTACTACATATGGCACTTCTTGAAATCACAACACCATGTAGGGTGAGTAAAAACTTTCAATCACTTTATCCTAATAATCCAAAGTGACATGTGGAAGGAAGTTCTCTGACCTAATTCTCTTACATCTTGCCTAATCAAAGAAGTTTCAATTCAATCTATGTCTGTCTTACTCTTACCAGAAGCAAACCCTGAGTAGAGAGCCTGGAGTAAGCTGTGAGCTCTGCCAGGTATGGTTCCCCAAAAAAAGAAAGAAAAAAAAGCAAGCCAAAGAAATGAGATAGCTCAGATTTTTTTTGTACTCTTCTCTGATCATTTTTCCTTTACTAATTTTTTCCTTCTTATGTCACAGTCACAGTTAGGATGCTGTCTCTTTTGACCCAGACCACCATGATTTGGAAGCTCCTTTTCTTCATGATGTTTCTGTACCAGATACAAGGTTAGAAATTCATTCTTCTAGGTGCACTTTACCCATGAATGTTCAAACATAGAAATTTAGGGGGTGTGTTTTAATTTGACCCATATTGTAAGACTGTTACATACTCCAACAGAAAAAAAAACTACAAATTT
>PVKC010049285.1:0-10758 GCA_004027635.1 Crocidura indochinensis | reverse complement strand
GCCTTACCTCCATGCTATATCCCGGGCCCCAAGACTTTTATTTTTAAGAACTTTTATTGAAACCATTGTGAATTGTTTTTTATTTTATTTATTTATTTATTTTTGGTTTTGGGGTCACATCTAACAGTGCTCACGACTTACTCCTGACTCTGTGCTTAGGGATCACTCCTGGCAGGGGATCATTTGGTGTGCCAGGTATAGAACAAGGTCTGCCATGTGCAAGGCAAGTGCCCTACTCACTGTACTATTGCTCTGACCAGTGACTATAGGCTTTTAAAAAGCCAAATTAAGTTTTCTTTTGTACAGAGATTATTTTATTCATTATATATTTGTGAAGCCATTCCCCCCCCCCCCAAAAAAAAAAGAGGGGCCGTGCGGTGGCGCTGGAGGTAAGGTGCCTGTCTTTCCTGCACTAGCCTAGGACGGACTGCGGTTCGATCCCCCGGTGTCCCATATGGTCCCCCAAGCCAGGAGCGACTTCTGAGGCATAGTCAGGAGTAACTCCCGAGCGTCACTGGGTGTGACCCAAAAAAACAAAAACAAAAACAAAAAAGAAAATGTAGGGTATATATTTGTGAAGCCAGGACTAATAGTTGATTTTAAATTTTCCAGCCAATATGATAAGCTAGATGGACACATTCATTTAGCCTTTTTTTCCCTCTGAGTCTCCACTAAAATGACTGAAAAGGTATTTGGAGGGGGTGGGTCACACCCAGTGACCCTCAGGGGTTACTCTCAGCTTTGTGCTTAGAATCGCTCGGCAGGCTAGGGGGACCATATGGGATG
Source organism: Crocidura indochinensis (assembly GCA_004027635.1). Lineage (NCBI taxonomy): Eukaryota > Metazoa > Chordata > Mammalia > Eulipotyphla > Soricidae > Crocidura > Crocidura indochinensis. Next base: position 9,972 of record PVKC010049285.1, on the reverse strand, counting down.
CTGGGAATTGAACTGGGAAATTTCCTGGATTGGCTGCATGCAAAGCTAATGCCCTACCACTGTGCTATTAGAAGAAGAATTTTTATTTATTTATTTTTCTAAGTCTTGAAAGAATATTGGTACAGAACTTTATTTTCCCCCCTCATTCTATTTGGGTATCTTTAAAAGTGTAAAGCCACAATAATGAAGAGAATCAGGAACTGACATAAGTAAAGAGAATTCAAAGCACTAAGACAAGATTGGCTCTAGAGGACCCAAAACCTTAGCAGTATTGGGGAAGCCTGAAAGACAAACTAATGCATCCAGCTATTCCCTTTTCTGTGCAACATGCTCACAGGTATAATCATACCTTCAGTCAACCAAAATACTAACTTGTAATAGTGAGACTTCTATTTCAGACAAAATCAAAATACGATGTCTTCATATTAAACCATATTCTCTCTTCCCTTCTAGTACTGTTCTTCCTGTGTTTCCTTCCCTTCCTATGATAGCAATTCTAATAGCATTTATTGAAAATTTTTTATGAGTTAGTGCTTTTAAATTTTTTTACATATGGAGACTGATGTTGGCTCTTCTGTGGCCTTCAATTGTTGAAAGCCACTGGGCCAAGCAATATTTTCAACACTTCAGATGTAATCATCTGTGTAATTCAAAGAATAGTTCCTGTGATATAAGTATTGTTACTACTGTCTTTTGTTTGTTTGTTTTGGGGCCACACTCAGTGGCACTCAGGGGTTACTCCTGGTTCTGAGTTCAGAAATTGCTCCTGGCAGGTTTGGGGGATCATACGAGAAGCTGAGAATTGAACCTGGGTCAGACACATGCAAGACGCTGTACTTGCTATTCTATTGCTCCAACCTCACTATTGCCATTTTTTAAAAACCATTTTTTTAAGTTGAGGTGTTTGGATTTACAATATTATTAATTATACTTTTCATGGATATGTCATTCTAATATCACTTCCACCACTAGAGTGCCTGCTTCTCTTGGTCAGTGTTCCAAGGACTCTTTTCATTGCCCCACCCTTTCCATAATAGCTCGCCTTGGTAGGAATAATCTTCAATTCTGATGACTTTGATAATTTCTTTTTCTTTTTTGTGCCATTCTTGACATTGTTCAGGGGTTATTTCTGTCTCTGCTTTCAGAATTTACTCCTGGTGGTGCTCTGATATTGGATATCAGGGATCAAACTCGGATTGGCCACGTGCAAGGCAAATGACTTACGTGCTGTATTATTGTTCTAGTCCCTAATCATTTGTATTTTTTAGTTGCATTTTAAATAGCTATATTCCTCTTTAAAAATTTTTTTCATTGTGGAGGTGGTAACATCTGCATTTACTGGTGAACAGAGCTAATTATGGGGAATTCCACAAAGTTGTAAATTAGTGCTATCTTGATAAAGTAAAATTCTGTTTCAAAACTATATTTTTATAGCTATATAAATTTTGAAACTTAATATTATGAATAATAATTTATTTATTTATTATAAATTACTACTTATTCTTTACTTATTTATCATTATAAAGAATTCTTTACATTTAAAGATGAGCAAGAAATAAATTCTACAAATGTAAAATTTAGTAAGAGTGAAGAAAGATAAGGAAAATATGAGGGGGAATTTGAATATGCTTTTAGATACATATTTATCAAATATATATAATATATAAAGTATTTTAGCAGGATGAAAGTAAATAAATGTTCCTTAATTTAGTAGAGGGCACTATAAGTGCCACTAGTTAGTCCACACTCAATACTAATTGCTGAGGAGTTTATCTTGCCTTTTTTTTTAAATTTTTATTTTGATCATATTGGCTTACATATCTTTCACAGTAGTATTTTAGTTACATATTAACATTGAATCAGGGGAATATCCATCACCAAATATGTCCTCCCCCCATCCTGTTCCCTTCCTGCAACCCATATCCCCCACCATCATCCCCCGGGCTGCTAGAGTAGGTGGTCCCCTTTTTGTCTAGCTTACTATCAGTGATCATATCTGTTTGGTCCTGGTACCCTCCCTTGTTTCCCCCTCTATTTGAGAGGTGGAGCTAGATAGTTTGAGTTATGTGGTTTTGTTTGAAGGAAAGAAAAGCACTAGAATGGAGTAAAAAATAAGAAAACATAAAAAATAAACTAAAAAATCAAATAAGCTGAAAATGGGCGGAGTCCTTCTAGAAGCTTTTAACCTCAGTTTGAGAGTGGACATGAAAAAGGTAATTGAAACACCACAACAATACAGAAAGAAATATCAAATTAATATCCAGTGAGCACTAAAGCAATAAAGACAAGCACCACACAATAGTCTCGGTTCTGAAATTAAAACATGCCAGAGTGCAAAAAGAAAGAAAAAGATAAAATAAAATAAAATAAAATAAAATAAAATTGGAGACATCAACTTCAATATCTACACCAAAATAAAGACAGCAATAAAAATCGATCAATCAATAAATATATATGTGGAAAAATGATTATTTTGTGCTTTTTTTCCCTCCCCTGCATAGGCACAGTAACTATTGGGGATATTATAGAGGGAATTCCATTCCCTTGGCCTAGGAGATACAGGGTTTCTCCACTCCTGAAGTATACTGTCATGGGATTAACTATAGACTCCTTGCCTGTTAAATAAACTCATTTAAAGCTTCATCCAAAACTGATTTCAAAGCTGTGAATTTTCTATGCTATTGCCTATGCCTGAAGCTCTGTATCATTTCTTCAAATTTGAACCATAATCTAGCTTGATAGAGTATACTTGGTTACATGTTCATTTCATTGATTTTTATTCTATATTTTTCATGATATGAAGGTCATATCAGGTGGTGCTCAGGATGCTATATGCTGGGGATTGAACTGAGGGTCTCACACATACTGTATATTCTCTACACTCAAGTTGTCTCCCTGGCTTCCAAAGTTTTATTAGAATAGCAGCACTCATTTATTTGCATTGTCTCTGACTCTTATGTATGTGTTAAAGAATTGCAACAGGCTCTATGAACTTGAAAATATTTTAACAGCACTCAGGGGTTACTCCTGGCTCTATGCTCAGACATTGCTCCTGGCAGGCCTGGACCATATGGGATGCCGGGATTCAAACCACTCTTTGTCTAAGGTCTTACCACTGTGCTATCTCTCTGACCCCTAACAGGAGGCCTCTTTAAGCCCTGATACAGAGGTTTTCTTTTTTTTTCTTTTTTTCTTTTCTTTCCTTTTTTCTTTCCTTCTTTCACTTTCTTTAACTTTCTCCCTCCCTCCTACTTCCCTCCCTTCCTCTTCCTCCCTCCCTCCCTCTTTCCTTTCCTTCCTTCCTTTTGTTTTTCCTGGTGGAGCTCAGAGATCATAACTGACTCTGCACTCAGTAATTACTCCTGGCAGTGTTCAAGGGACTGTTTAGGATGCCAGAGATTGAAACCGGGTTGGTTTGCCCAATCTACTACTGCTTCAACCCCTAACACAGATTCTTGTATGTGAAACTAATCAAGGTTTTAGTTTTATACCTTACTTATGTATAAATGGACAGGCAAGGGGCATCAGATATTTGAAAATACTATGAACAAACGAATACAAATATGCAAATATTTCAAATGTTATTATTTTGGTCCTTTGGCAAGAAGTAGAATAGCTGGGTCAAACAGAAGGTCATTTCTTAATTTTTGGAGAAGTCTTCATCCAATTTTCCATAGAGGCTGACCCAGAGAACTTTTTTTTACCACTAATGGAAGAGGGTTTCTTTTCCCCTACATCCCTGGTTGTATCTACTCTTTTTTTTGTGTGTGTGGAAGGTGTTCTTGGGAGGTCTCCCATTCTCACACTATTCGGCCAACTACCTGATGGTGCCTTGTGGCCTCCCGAGTCACACCCAACAGCACTTGAGGATTTGTTGGGATTGAGCTGATCAGTCCTTTTCAAGGCAAGCATTTTAACCCCTATATTATCTCTGAATAATTTTGTGACCTTGTCTTTTTTTTTCTCAAAAATTTGATGACCCTGATCTAGGTTTCTTTGTCAATATGATTATCTGTTTATGTATCTGAGGGTCTGCCTTCAGTTTTGTTCCATTGGTTTGAGTTTATCTTTATTCTGGTACCACATTGCCTGGATTACTATAGCTCGATAGTATAATTTAAAGATGGGGAAAGAAAATTTTGTATAGACTTGAAAATCAATCTAAGGCTCATATTCACCAAAGGTTCAATGAAACTTTTTCCTCCTGTGTTTCTTGTGTTCAGCTGCTGCTGAGCTTCTGTAGTATGAATCTGTACTGTTTTCTTTGTACAGACTCCCCAGGCACTCAAACTGGCCCTGCAGTTTCAGTTTTTGGTTTGGGCTGCTCCACCAGTATCCATATTACTTTATCTTCTCCCTATTTAACTTGCTCTTATAAATAGATGGTTCCTCCTTGACATGAGATTTAGGGGGAGAAAACATTTTTGTTTGTTTTTGGGCCATACCCACCAATGCTCAAAGTTCATTTCTGACTTTTTGCTCAGGATTCACTCCTGACAGGGCTTGGAACCATGTGGGGGATTGGAGAATGAATCTGGGTAGGCAACATGCAAGGCAAACATTCTGTTCACTACTTTATCTCCACAACTGTAGTCTTTGCAGCTACACCTGAGGCCAGAAGCCTCTGCCTAAAGTGCTGGCAGGAAATAGACTTTGGAGCTTGTGGCTGCTAAAGTTTTTGCATTTTTGGAGCTGTGTGGAGACTTGGATCAGTTTCCTACCTATGTTCTATGCAAGTGGCTATCCAAAAGGTCTTGTGTGTATTTATAACTCATAGATTTCATTGTGTGTACTGTGTCACTGTGGTCAGCTGCTTATAATACTGTGGAAAACCACTGGAGCACCTCCATTTGTATTCACCTCTCTCCCCAAGCCCCATAGCTACTAGCTGACTACATTAAAGCTGTTTTAAAGTATAGCAGTTTTTTGCACATGGAAACTCTCTCAACTCAGCTGAATACAGTCATACTTTCCACTGTAGGACCACTCATAGAATCCTTTTGTCTTTGAAGTTTTGTTACTTTTAATTGGGGAGTGTTAGATGGGGCCGTACACAACACACACACACCTGGCCATGCTTAGGCATCCTCCTGGCTCTGTGCTAAGGCTCTGTTTAGGCCGGGGGATCATATGTAGTGCCTGGTATTGAGCAGGCCATGTACAGGGCAAGTAACTTAAACCACTGAACTATTTTTTTGTTTTGTTTTGTTTTGTTTTGGGGTTACAACTGGCAACGCCCAGGAGTTACTCCTGGCTCTGCGCTCAGAATTCGCCCCTGGCAGGCAAGGGGGACCATATGGGATGCTGGGATTAGAACCACTATCTGTCCTGGGTTGGCTGCGTGCAAGGCAAATGCCCTACCGCTGTGCTATCTCTCTGGCCCCCTGAACTACCTTTATTTTGGGGGGAGGCGGCACTCAGGGGTTACTCCTGGCTCTGTGCTCAGAAGTCGCTCCTGGCAGGCATGGGGGACCATATGGGAGGCTGGGATTCAAACCACCATCTGTCCTGGGTTGGCTGTGTGCCAGAGAAACACCTTACCACTGTGCTATTGCTCCGGCCCCCGAATTATCTTTTTTTATTTCATTTTGATCTGGTACAATTCACAGGGTTCTTTTCTATACCACCTTGACCTGATTGTCACTTTTTTGTTTTTATTTATTTATTTATTTATTTATTTATTTATTTATTTATTGGTTTTTGGGTCACACCCAACAGTGCTCAGGGGTCACTCCTGGCTCCACGCTCAGAAATTGCTCCTGGTAGGCACAGGGGTCCATATGGTATGCTGGATTCGAACCACCATCCTTCTGCATGCAAGGCAAAAACCTTACCTCCATGCTATCTCTCTAGCCCCATATTTATTTATTTTAATAATTAATTCTGAGCTTTATAAGATTTGAAATATAATTATAAAAGGCTAAAAAAATGAAAGAATTCAAGACTTTGTTTTCTTACAAATTCAGATGCTCTGTTACTTGAAGAACAGTGAGTTCCTTCCCACTGTAGCCTCCCTCCATCATCCCCAGAGCTGCTCCCTGTCCTCATACAGACTGAGGTCTGCATGGAGACAGCAGAGTGTTTTTGATGGTTTTTGTGGGGTTCTCCAAATTTGTTTCAATTGCTCCAGGCTCAGTTTCCACTACAACTCCTCAGGTTCAGGCGACCAGACATCAGAGGGCCGATTAACTGAGCCTTGGTATGCCCTTCAAGGTAAACAAATACTGTGGGTAGATTTCTATCAGGGTAATTGAATATACACTAGGTTATCCCTAAGGATTTGATGGATTTGACGTTAGGAAACTTTCGAGTAAGTCCACAGCAGCGCTGATTTTTCAGGGCACAAAGCAGAATTGCTTGTTTGTAAAGGTACAGTTTTTCCAACAAGTCCTCACCATCTTTGGTAACTTATTGAGCATAATCCTATCCTGAGATCTCCAAACTTCTCCAAATTTATTTTTCAGTTTAGTTGTTTCCACTCAGCCAGTCTTCATCACCTAAACATTTCAATGTATCTTTCATCCTTTATCCTCCTTATTAAATTATTCTTTATTATCTTCTTGTTTTCCCAAAGTCATTTTTTCATTGTTTTGACAATCAATTGTTGAAGGAATCATTGCTTTTCTACTTCTTCCTTTTCTAATTCTTTAATCTGCCCCTCAAGGGTGAGATGCCCTTTTTGCATAAGATATCATTCCACTCAGTTTTCACATTGGGGTCTAGCTTCTCATCTTCAGTGGCTTCTCCTTTTTCTGTTTTGTTTTGTTTTGTTTTGTTTTGTTTTGTTTTGTTTTGTTTTTGGGTCACACCCAGCAACACTCAGGGTTACTCCTGGCTCCACACTCAGAAATTGCTCCTGGCAGGCTCAGGGAACCATATGGGAAGCTGCCATTTGAACCATGGTCTTTCTGCATTCTAAGGCAAATAAATACCCTACCTCCATGCTATCTCTCCAGCCCCTCCTCTTCCGTTTTTTTGTTTTTGTTTTTGTTTTTTGTTTTTGGGCCACACCCAGTGACGCTCAGGGGTTACTACTGACTATTGGCTCAGAAGTCGCTCTTAGCAGGTACAGGGGACTATCTGGGGAACCGGGGGATCCGTCCTAGGTTAGTGCAGGCAAGGCAGGCACCTTACCTCCAGCACCACCGCCCGGCCCCTCCTCTTCCGCTTTTAAATCAGAGGGGTTTTTTTTTTTTTTTTTTTTTGGTTTTTGGGTCACACCCGGCAGTGCTCAGGGGTCACTCCTGGCTCCATGCTCAGAAATCGCTCCTGGCAGGCACGGGGGACCATATGGGGCACCGGGATTCGAACCGATGACCTTTTGCATGAAAGGCAAACGTCTTACCTCCATGCTATCTCCCGGGCCCCTAAATCAGAGGTTTTTGAAGAGTGTTAGCCCATGATGTTGGTATTTTTTTGAGCTACAGGAATGTCCACCTAGTGATAGCATCGGCTCAAGAGTTGTGTAGCAATCTGGGCGTCCATCTGTTTAATGGCATCTTCTACCGTTTCCCTTCTACCAGTTATGTTTACTAATCTTCAGGCACTCTGACTTCCTTCTGAGCTACAAATACAGGCTTTGTACGAACTTGTAGCCTTTGTTATCATGGTTGACTTTTACTTATCAAAGCTATTGCCCTGAGTATAGATAGGTTCTCATTTTGGTCAAATATTATTTCAGATACACAAGTGAAGATTAGTAGTAGAGAATTTTACTGAAAAATTGTTTCATGAGCTGGACTTATGCAGTTGAATAATAATATGTGGGGCTCCTGGAAAAAATTTTTTTTAATTTGTTAGCAATGGGCCAGGGTGATAGCACAGTTGGTAGGGCATTTGCTTTGTATACAGCTTACCCAAATTCAATCCCCAGCAATCACAGATAGTTCCCGAAGCTGCCAGGAGTGATTTCTGTGCTCGAGTAACTCTTGAGCACCGCTGGGTGTGGACCCCTCCCCCCCGAACCAAACTAAACAAAACAATTTGTTAGGAATACTTTGAGTTCTGTACCTATTTCTATATCTGGATCACATAAAAATCTCAGGTGAAAGGGTGTTTTGAAGTGGAAAATTTTAAGAAGTTTCAGACTAGCTACAGATAGATTTAGTACTCTTGCATTTCCTTATTGCTGCATCTATATTATTGCCTGTTTTTATCCCATTATGTCTGTATTATTTTTATAAGGCTTACATTTTATTTTTATTTTCATTGTTTTTTTTTTCCATTTGTCTGCTCATTTATTTTGTCTCCCTCTAAGCTTCCTAAAAATCAGGATTTCTTGTCATATTCCTGTTTCCCTATTCCTGAAAAGAGGACAGAATTTGAATATGCTGCCAGTACTATTAGATGACTGTTAGATGACTGAATGATATCAGTATGACTTATTTTTTATATTGTGATTTGCTTTTATTTTCAATGACTGTTAATTCTTGGTTTTGAATATCAAATTAATTTTACTTGTTCATTATCAAGTAAATATGTTGTAAGTTGTTGGATTTAAGCTTCATTTAATCTGGATAGTACTAATATCAGTACAGTACTCCTCCGCCCCTCCCCTCCTTTGAGGGCTTACTCAAGACTTTGTACTCAGGGATCACTCCTAGAGTGTGTTAGGAAACTATAGGGGGTACTGGAGATTGAAACTGGGTCAGCTGTGTGCAAAACAAGCATCCTATCCATTGTACTATCTTTCTAGTTCTAGCAGTGGTGCTTCTTACCTTAGGAATATGGATGGGAACTGATGAAGTAGATAATACATAATTTTTTAAGTTTTTAAGTTTAAGAAAGTTTATGTATCAATGTTCCCTGATCTTCAGAGGCAAGCACTTTTCCTCTAGCTATTGAATTCACAGGTATATGAAGTGTATGATAGGGAATTTCATTTTTCTTTCGGGAGTATTGCATATACAAATTAAGTATTTTACCACTGAGCCACATTTTTAGCTCTCTGAAAGGGCCTTAATAAGTATTAATGAATTAAATTTTGAGGTCTTAACTTACTGTTATGTTGGGTATTTAATTTTATCCCCAAACTTCTTACTTTCATACCTCACTTTTGAGATATTAACCTCTATTTTTATCTTTCTAAAGGGTATAATTTTGCACTGCCTCTAAGCATAGACATTAACATATATTGAAGGAAGAAAAAGTAACATGAAAATAATGTATGAAAATTTGCCTAGATATTGAAGCAAAATTGTTCAGGAAAGCCTGAAGAAAAATTAAAATTGAGTTAGCATAAATATTCACAAAATTTTCAAAGTATTCTAACAGCATATAATGGCCAAGTATATCTAGAAAAATTTAAATTTTTTCCTAAGCATGATAGGCGCAGAAATTTTACATGAATATTTATGGAAGTGTGTTGATATTTAAGGCAGGAAAAATGGAAATCAGTCATGAACCCAAAACCTCCAGTTTCAGTTATATGATTAAGAGCTGCTGTATGTCAAAGTGCCTTAACCACTATCTTAACTTCAGAACCTTTGTTGCGGGACTTGAATGATTTTAGTAATTATCATTCCTTTCCTCTGCATGATTTTAAAGAAATAAAGTAACTAAAGCAGTAAAAATCAAGGCCAGACTCCACTTTTGTTATCAATGATAAAGGAAGTAAGAACCAAAAGTGCCAGTAGCTAATTCCTGGACTTGCATAGATTTAATTCCTGTGGCAAGGTAACCCTTATTCTGGTCCCAGGGAGATTTGGGGTATGGAAAAGTCAATGAGAACGACTCTCTTAGGGCAACTTGCACTTGGGTAGTAATTGGGAAGGGCTGAACTAAGCATTCACAGGTAGTTCTTCTAACATTCCTAGCATAACTTTCCCCAGATTGATAAACCATCTTTATTAGAGTGGGACACAGGAAAGTATCAGTTGTAATGGGACTCTGGAGAGTGTCAAAAACCTTGTGAGTGCTCCTCAAGGTTAATGACAAGCAGAAAGATGAATTTTAGGAGAACAACATGGTTAC
>PVKC010049284.1:0-10751 GCA_004027635.1 Crocidura indochinensis | reverse complement strand
TAAATTGACTAAAAGTTTTTTCCATGTATTCGTTTTTTATTCGTTGAGTAGATATTCTGAGCTTGCTTAATTGATAGATGCTGGATGGTGAGATGGACAGTAAATATAGATAAATGATGATTGTTGAAATAAGGGGCATGTATGGAGAAAGGGAGAAGTGCAATGGGTAAGACATGATGGGTGAAACTCAGTTTCCATTGTAAATCAGACAGCTCCAAAGTGAGGCAGATAGGATCTGCCCCTAGCATTGGACATTAGACAGCTCCTTCCTGATCTACTATTGATTCTGGTAATTTTTGTATTTAGGTATACTTGTCATTATTATGGCTTGTTTACTTTTCAATGCTAAGACAATTGTTTTTTCTTTAAAGGTATCATCCAATGGTATTCAATCCACGCCTCTAAATCTCGCAACATATTGGAAATGTACTGCTGGCACCACAGATCTTAGAGTGGATTATAAATACAACCCAGAGTCTATGGTCGCACCCAGTGTGCTCTCCAACATACAGGTGGTGGTGCCAGTGGATGGAGGTGTCACAAATATGCAGTCTCTTCCTCTAGCAGTATGGTAAATTCAGTAGATATCTGAATTCCTGCTAAGTTTCTATTTTAAGTTCAGCATTGAGACCCTAAGTTGTGAAGATGTTCTTACAGATGTGAAAGATTTTAGTGCTAAATGTTTTTAACGTAAAAACAATATGCAAGACTATTCAGGGCCCAAGAGATTATGCCGAAATGTTGAGTGCATATGAGAAGCCCAAGTTTAATAGCCAGCACCATGTGTTCCTCTGAGCAAAATACCTAGAAGGACCACAGAGCCAGGAGTAGCCCATGCATAACCATCCCCCACCAAAATAATCTATTCATTTTATTGATCAAACTTGGTTTTGCTGTCACCATCCAGACTTTAAAAAAAAACAAAACTTAAGCAAATAGTTTAACTTCTCTAAACTTATAAAAAAATTATAGATTTGGGGCCCGGGAGATAGCATGGAGGTAAGGCATTTGCCTTTCATGCAAAAGGTCATTGGTTCGAATCCCGGTGCCCCATATGGTCCCCTGTGCCTGCCAGGAGCAATTTCTGAGCATGGAGCCAGGAGTAACCCCTGAGCACTGCCGGGTGTGACCCAAAAACCACAAAAAAATATTTATATACAGATTTAAGTATAGTATTTGGCATAGCTATGGAAGTACCTATCTGATTAGTATGTAATAGTCTTACTTTGATTTTTGCCTCTCTTGGCCCTTCCATTGTTATTGGTAGAGACTACCTAACCTTTATATTTGCTTCACCATTTAACAATAAAAATCAGCTTATTAAAGTGCTGATTATTAAATGTCCTGAACCATCTCCTTTATCTGACCAGTAGAAATGAAACTTATATAATTACATAATAATGAACATATCCACTAATTGAAAAATTGCGTTAATTTTCAAACATTTTTCACCAGATAAAACTGAGGTAATTTTAATTCTGTTGAAGTAAATTTATATCTTCTAGTGAGACATTTAAAATGGATTTAGGGGCCAGATAGATAGCATGGAGGTAAGGCATTTGCTTTTCATGTAGAAGGTCATTGGTTCAAATCCCTGCATCCCGTATGGTCCCCTGAACCTGCCAGGAGTGATTTCTGAGCATGGAGCCAGGAGTAACCCCTAAGCACTGCCGGGTGTGATCCAAAAACCAAAAACCAAAAAAAAAAAAAAAAAAAAAAAAAAGGATTTATTTATTTAATGTTTACATTATTGAGTACCTATGGAAGCTACTTAATTGGAAAATACTTGTTTTCATTATAGGAATGCAGAGCAGATGAAAGCACTTTGGAAACTGTCTGGTATTTCAGAAAAATCAGAGAATGGAGGTAAGGAGCTGCTTTGTTTAATGTTATCACCTAAACTCATTGGGGAGGGGGATGTATACTTTGTTTTTATTTCACTTACAGTTCCCAAATTGGCCACTAGGGGAAGTTAGTACTTTAAATAATAGTGGGCCTTTGCAAATCAGCATGTTTCTTTTCCCTCTAGTGTACACTACATGTGCTTTCTTTAAGAAAAGTTTTTGTTTTGTGATTTTGTAAGTATTATGTGAATGTCTAGGAGAAATACCTCCTGGTAAATTTAAAGAAGTATCACTCTCCCAGCTAGGAAACCTGAGAATGAATGTGGTCTTCCTGGTTTCCCAGAAGTTATGGAGAGGCATCCAGCCATTTATTTATTATTATTTATTTATTTACTTACTTATTTATTTATTTGATTTTGGGGCCATAACTGGCAGCATTTGGGTTATTCCTGACTCTGCATTCAGAAATTGCTCCTGGCAGGCTCTGGGGATCATATGGGGTTTGGTCCTTGGCTGCAATGCAAGGCAAACAACCCTATCATGTGCTATTGCTTTGGCCCTAAAACATGGACTAGAGGGGCTGGGGTGGTGATAATTCAGTGGGGAGGGTGTTTGCCTTGCATTCAATTGACCAGATTTTGAGCCCTGGCATGTCTTATCTGTCTCTGAACACTGCCAGGTGTAATTCTGAGTGCAAAGTTAGGAGAAACACCTAAGCTTCACCAGGTGTGGCACTCCCCCACCCCCTAATAAATCAACAAATCTTCTAACTAGCTATTTTGTAGTTTCCTCGTGTTGTTCAGAAATACACAGGTATTACTAGCTCTATGTATTGAAAAAAATCTATAAGGAGATATTGCTGCCACTCTAGAATAGTCTTACATTGTAGTTCTGAAAAAAATAGCCAAGTTAGAATATTAATTAAAATAGAAATCTGTTACTATTTTGTTTGTATTCCTAACAGGGGGCAAGAAATAATTCTAAAGCATAAGGACAGATAAAGCGTCTGCTGGTAGACAGTGATGATGCTCTCACACAGTAAAATTGCTTATGAAGTATCACGAACATTTGTGCTTGATCGTTAAGAATTGAACATTCAGACTTGAACAGTAGTTAGGAATTAGGCAGTGGTTTATCTTTCCCACTGATCATCAACCATCAGTACAATCATATACAATGATCGGTGTTACTGGTTGGTTCAGGGGTTCACAGAATGGCACATTTGCTGCCCAATTTTCCTAACTAGAAGCCTGAGACCCTTCCAAGATTCCTCCTTTCTCATCTCTTGATTCCAGCTCCTAAGTAACTTTCAACTGCATTCCCTTCTTTCTTTTCCCTAGTCTGATCTACTTTTTCTCTCACTTAGATTTTGGACTCATCTTCCTATCTTGCATTTTCCTTCTCTGTAAAACTAATCTGTAATATCTTTGCCTTCTGTATTTGTGGTGGCTTCTTGTGGTTATGCTGTAAATTTCTTACAGTGATATTTAGAACTATTCCTTGTTGGGGGCCGGGCGGTGGCGCTGGAGGTAAGGTGCCTGCGCTAACCTAGGATGGACCACGGTTCGATCCCCGGGTTCCCCATATGGTCCCCCGTGCCTGCCAGGAGCGACTTCTGAGCGAATAGCCAGGAGTAACCCCTGAGCGTCACTGGGTGTGGCCCAAAAACAAAAAACAAAACAAAAAAAAAAAAAAAAAGAACTATTCCTTGCTTCTACTCTGTATAGTTTACTCTCCTGAAATTGCTCACCACTCATTGTTATTCAAGTGTTTTGGAATAAATGCAGTTCTCTTAAATACATCCTACTCCCTCTTACCTCTGTACCTCAGTCACCTCTGGCTGAACCCTCACCATCACATCACAGCTATTGTTTGTGCTTTCATGCGCATAGCCCAGGAGCCTTTTTGTGGCACATGTCATCACCATTATTTGATTCACTGTTTTTTCTTACTCTGCTTTTCTAAGGTATGTTGAATAAATGGTCAAATCAAAGTATCTCAGATATATTTGTTTAGCATGATATTAGAGTAATATTTATGAAGGTGACTAGAAAATAGTAAACTCTTTCCAGTCTTAGCTATTTTTCCTCTGCTCCCTCCCACCCCTATACAGCTGTGTTTAACATCATTTCTTTTTGGCTTTATTTCTGTTTACCTATCTGAGGACGCCCCTTAGAGTTATCCTTCATTGATTCCTCCCCCTCTTTTGACTCACTCCAGAATACATCTAGCGGTTCAAATCAAAATAGTCAAATAGCACTAAAGGTTGATATGAAAAATTTAAAAAGCCTAATTAAGATGACTACATAATGAAAATTTAGATTCATTTTATTTGTTTATTTTGTTTTGTTTTGGGGCCACACTTGGTGATGCTCAGGGTCTTCTTTGGGAAAAGGATGATGATATCATAACTGTAGCATAGAACTGACAATATAGCTTACTTGCTCATTTTTTTTTTTGTATGAAATTACGCATTCCCTGTGTAATTTTTTTTTTCTTGTAGGTTCTGGGTCCCTTAGAGCAAAATTTGATCTTTCAGAGGGACCGAGCAAGCCCACAACACTTGCAGTGCAGTTTCTGAGTGAGGGCAGTACCCTCTCAGGAGTAGATATTGAACTCGTGGGCACTGGCTATCGGCTGTCCTTAGTAAAGAAGCGGTTTGCTACTGGTAAGTTGGGAGACTCCGAGCTTCTTAACATGCCTGGGAAGCTTTGGTACTATGAAACTAAACTACTCTCAAGCTGTTTGTAATCAAAAGCAGACCTGTGACCTTTGCCTCAAGGTGCCAGCCAGGTATTCACACAGCTGGGAAAGCAAGCACACATGCACACACATAAATGTGGTCATTATAGCTGATCACCTGTGGTGGGACTCTGCTGTCCTGTCACCAGCAGGTGGCAGCTGTGCTTCTGTGTCTGTCACCACAGTATATCTGCCCTCCTTTGAGTCTGTTGGAATTGGTAACCACAGGGGTCTCCTTGTTTTTCAGGACGCTATTTGGCTGATTGTTGATGGATCTGGACAGTGGCTGCTGGAGGGAGTAGCACAGAGCTGACATTCTTCATTAACTGTTCTTTCCAAACACTATTCTAACTTGTGTTGTGTCTTTGAAACTTAGACATATTTGAAAGCTGACTAAAAACAGTAAATTGCACTTTTGAAGTGAGTCATTCAAAGAAGTAGCACTGAAGTGATTTTCAACGCTGGAAATGATCAACTACAATATTCAGGGAGCACATTTATTCAGATTCTTGGTAAAATGAAGCTTGTATAGGCTTATTAAACTTCCCTTCAGTGTCTGTTTCAAAAGTTTAAATGTAATATCAGGCCTAAAATTTCAGGAGAGCAAGCACAAAATAATTTAGCTTTCCATTAATGTTTAGAGTCAGCTTTGAAATTAGTAAGCTTGATTTTGAATGGATACAAAGAGAATGTGAATTCCAAGTTTTGGATAATGTTAATCTAGAATGCTCAATCCAATTGAGTTCTGTGCCATAAAATTAAACAGACCAGATTTTCAGTTGTATGCACAAAATTTAATCTGATTCTCGTGTAAACATTAATAAAGTGTAAATTATATTTTATATGATTCTTTAAATCCTCAAGTGCAATGTGTTTTAAAATAAGCTTGCAAAAGACAGCAGAGAAACCTACTTCTGCAGTTAGTTAACTTTATAGAAGTCATGATTGTTTTGGTGAATTAATGCTATAGATTTAATTTATTTTTATATGG
Organism: Crocidura indochinensis; assembly: GCA_004027635.1. NCBI lineage: Eukaryota > Metazoa > Chordata > Mammalia > Eulipotyphla > Soricidae > Crocidura > Crocidura indochinensis. The sequence goes on along the minus strand of PVKC010049284.1, from coordinate 5,174 downwards.
GTTTGCCTAATGTGTGCCTTTTAAAACTAACAAAAACCAGAAATGTGCCTATCCAGTTTGTGTTCATTAATGTGCCTCACTTTTATTCTCACAGTTGGAATCCTATTTAGAATCTTACTGTGGTCAAGCTTTTTGGCTTTTTCTTAGTTTTGTACAAGATTTGCAATTTTTGTAACTCTCCTTTGGCTACAGTTAGGAGGGAATTCAGAGTAAGGATAATTATACTCAAAGATCCTCTTTCTCTTCTTCAGTAATGATGTTACTCTGTAGCCATTAGAAAGAAATAGACCTATGGCATATATTTACCTGGGGGGTGGGAATACTTTTAGATGTTTGGACCTTGATTTCCTTTAAAGTATGTAATTCTTGAAGCAGATAAATTGTGTGTGGGAAGAACTATAATATTAATTGTAATCGGTATTTTAATTATTATTTCCCTTCACTCTGTCATTGGAAATTTATCCATTTATTTACTGAATGTGTTGAGAGCATGACTTGTTCTGTAAGGTATATATACATTTTAGAAAAGAGTTGGCATTAGAGAAGTACCATAATTTGTTTTCATTTCAACCACTGGAAAAAAGAACAGTTTGTATGTTTTTAGTCTTTCCATTGCTAAAAATAGAGTATTTTAAGTGTTGGGTGAAGTATTTCTTAAACTAATATTAAGTAGTAAAAATAGATCTAACTTTATAGCAAGTCCCAAGTAATTGAAGAAACTAAATGTTTTGAACAAAATTACAATTTACAAATGGTAATTTTATATATAAGGATTAATATCAATGTCCTTCATTTTCCATAGTAGAAGTAACACATTTGTCATGTACAATGATTTATATAAAACCACTAATGTTCTGTTAAGCTTTACAGAAAATAAAATCCATACTAGACATTTATGTAATGTCTTACAATACTGAAAATAGCTGAAAATCTACTCATTAGCAATATTTTTAACGTAATATATACTTTATATATATTCAGTGTTAGCCCAATTCTAAATTTAGGTTTGACTAAGGGGACTTAGAAGATAATTTGCTAAACTACTCATCTTAACTAAATAGTAAAATTAGAATTTCTAACTTTTATATTGTGCTCTTTCAAATGCCAATAACAGTCCTTTACTGGAATCTTAACTGTAGCTGCTTTGCAGTCATACTGCTTTTATTAGGCAGTTAATATTTTATTATTGGAATTTAGACACCATTATACTCACCATGTTTGTTTTTAATCAAGTATTACCCCCAAAATGTACACATCAGTGAAATGGTTAAACTCTGCACTTTTAATTACCACCATCTTCATAACCTAGGGGTGATGCATAAATTTGCCTTGGGTGTAGGTTATAATTCTGGAGCCATATGAAGCCATATAAGTTTATATTGATTTATTTTCCATTTAAAAATCTACTAATGGTGTAAAAATGACCAGTCGATTTTCAATGGAGAATTTTTAGCAAGCTGGTTCTTGCTTTTTGTATAGTGACAAACTTTGTAGCTGCCTCTTTAACCAAGAATTTATAAACACAAAACTCTAACAAATGTGAGTTTTTAAGAATTGCTATTTACTACTTTGAGTTGTAATTAGAACAAATTTATCTTACAAATTTTGTAAATATTTTTGATTTTTTCATAAGTGTAAATTTTACATAAAAGTTGTGTCCCTTAATAAACATGTAATATATAATTTATCAGTTGATTTGTCTTTGCACTTTGTTGTTATAGTGATATCATGGGCCATGGATGTTAAGGAAAGGTAAGATGGGTGACAGAGGAATGACTGGTTTTGACCTTTATATTGGACATATATAGATTAGTTTTAGCTTGTCATTAAGAAAGCATTGTTTTGAATATTTACCCACATAATTTAACATTCTTTTCTATTTTTATATTTAAGTGACATTAACTTTAGCAAAAACATTATTTTTTTTCTTTTTCTTTTTTTTTTTGGTCACACCCGGCAGCGCTCAGGGGTTACTCCTGGCTCCATGCTCAGAAATTGCTCCTGGCAGGCACGGGGGACCATATGGGGCACTGGGATTCGAACTGATGACCTTTTGTATGAAAGGCAAACGCCTTACCTCCATGCTATCTCCTGGGCCCTCTTTTTTTTCTTATCAGTTGCTTTGACACAATCTTAAATATAATTTTTAATCTTAGATTAAAATGGTTTTGTTTTGGAGTCACATGGTGGTGCTCAGGGTTTAGTCCTGGCTCTGTGCTCAGAAATCACTCCTGGCAGGCTCAGGTGACCATATGGGATGTTGAGGATTGAACCAGGTAGGCTATGTGCAAGCAAATGCCCTATCTGCTGTGCTATCATGTCAGCCCCGTTAGATTACAATTTTAAAACCATACTGCAAGCAACCTAAAAACATAAAATCTCTTATAAACCAGTGGATTTCAGAGAGAAATTGTAGCAGGTAGGGTATTGCTTTGCATATGACCAATTTAAATTCTGGTTCCATTCCCTGAACTCCATGTAGCCTCCCAAACCCATCAGGAGTGATCATCTCTGAAGTCAGAGCCCTGAGCACATGGGTATGGCTCAAAAACAAAACCAAAACAAACCAATCTGGATTTAGAAAGGACAAAAAGGAAATGAAAAATGTGTACCCTAAGTACTGTGAAGTTTGTTAATTGAGTTTAGATCTGATGAATATGTGGAAAAAGTAGGTAGAACTCTACCACATGCTCATCTTTTACGTAAAGCTTTCTCTCCTCACCTCTGTGTCCTCACAGGGTGGATGATGCTAGTAAGAAGGCTGAAGGAGGAGCTCTGCTCCTTACAGGAACTCTGGACTGTGATTCAGCTCAACATTTGCTGTTGACCCCTAAATTGAAGAAAACAGAAAGGATTATCTGACAGTTTACTGTAACTGGTGGAGAATTGGAAGCACCACTTTAGTTCATATTTTTTAGGCAAGGACTTGATCTGTGCTTTCAACTAACTGCAAAGAAAGATGATAAAGGATTTCTTTTCTTCCTAGGAAAAGAGGGTTTTGATAAGCACATCAATCTATTGCCATATACTCACACCTCCATTTTGATGTTTCCATTTCTCAAGTGTGTGTTTAATGTAGTAAAGATCTGTTCCATCATTCATTGATATATATTCCTGTTTTAAAATAACATCTGCTCACTTCCACACATCTTTAATTAAATTTATCTGTTTGCTTGTTTATTTGTTTCTTTAGGTTTTTGGGACACAGCCAGTTGCGCTCAATTTTTCTGCACTCAGATAGCACTCCTGGCAGACTTGAGGGAACCATAGCCTCTTCTTTATTTTCAACCATAGGGGGTGCCAGGGATCAAACCCGCGTCGGTCCCGTGTCTGCCACATGCAAGGCAAACATCCTACCTGTTGTATTCTCTCTCTGGCCTCTCACTTCACTTCCACACTTCAGATGATCATTTAGTATAACACAGAAATCATAGCCTATCTTTGTCATGCAGTGTTTTCTCTGTCACTGTTTTCAACTACCTCTAACAGAAAACAAAACTAAGAATGATTTAAATAGAGGAAAATTTTCCCATTCTGAAATCTGCAAATTGGTCTATCAGAACAAATGATTCTTCTAGCCTTTTCCTTATGGTTACAATAAGGCTGCCATGAATCCAAATTGTATGTTTACTAAAATTAGAGGAAGGAGCCATCCCCAGTATCTGTTGCTTTTTGTGAGGAAAGTAAAAGCTTTTCCAGATGAGAAGAGTACCATTTCTCTTTATTCTATATTGGTCAGCTTTCTCTAAGAATCAGAGAAAGCTTCTGATCTCTTTAGTAACACCTACATTCAGATGTGATAAGCATTAGGCAGATTCTGTTCAGGCTGATCAGGGCTAAACTCAGTGGGTAGCTCAGAACATTCATTTGACTCCTGCAAAATACCTGATCTGATGTCTTCTTAGCTAAGTGTTCCAGAAACTAGGATGTTTGGAAGCCAGACGGTAACTTATTAAAACCGGATTCATACCTATAATTTTTACTCTTTCTGAAAGAAAAATCATTGTATGGAATATGCAAAATAGAAATCGCTAAGAACAAAAAAATAAGGTGTTAGGGCCCAGAACAGGTAGCGTGCTAACCATGCTAACCTGCCACTCCATATGTGGAACCCTGCCAGTAGTGTTGAACTACCAATAAGCCTTGAACACAGCCAGGTGTGGCAAGAAGAAAAATACGAGTTTAGTTTATAGGAAAACTATGAGGAAGGGCGATAAGACATTACCTACTGCCAAAGTTCAGTAATTAACCAGAAATAGTCTGTCAAGCATTCTGAAGCATGCATATTTTATATGGATTTAATAAATATTCTAGATATTATCTCCTTTGCTATAAAAGTCCTAGAAATGTCAACTTCTGTTGTGTTTTTTTTCTTTTTTTCTTTTTAGATGTTAGCTGCAAACTTTGTATCCTCTGTAATTGCTTAGAGCAGTCAAGGAAAAATATCATACTGTATCATCAATGTCTATGAGGTCAGCTTCCCAAAAGTAAACCCTGGAGAATACCTGTTTTCTTAATGAGGTGTTAAATTGCTTGCCAGCCAGTGAGACCGGATCCCATAGATAAACTTCCGCCTCTTAAGCACCAAGATAAGGTGGTCGATAGGTACTCATCAGTGCCTCATGGAGATTCCACTGAAAAAGTCACGTTAAACTAGTATTCAAGTATGATCTGCCCTCACAGCTTGGTAGGCTTTTTATAATTCTGTTAATTTTCAACTTTAAACCTTGTTCCTCCTTTCAGTTACCAAAAATGCTACTTCCCGTATCCCCCAGCTAAGATGACAGGAACATTCTCTGCTATTTGGCTGGGGCCCTGTGCTTCTAGAAATGGAATCTTAATAATTTTCTGGAGGCTCAGGCCTCTGTGAGCTCCTGGGATTGAGGCCCAGAGCCCACAGTTAGTGCATATCTGACAGTGTCTCATCATCGTTCCTGTGATCCTTGCTCCACTCATAAGATTCGCTGTTCAGTGTTATGGTTCATGTTGTGATGTTAGTACTAAACAAGCCTGATGTTTGGTCATTTCCAATTTGGGGGTATGGATACTTAGTCTCTTTCTGCATTTAGCACCAGATATAAAATGGGTTCCGGGTCACTGATTCCACACTCAACCATTTTTGAAATTTCCTGACCTGGTGAAGTTAGCAGTTTCCCCAGGTGGGTGGGTGGGGG
>PVKC010049283.1:0-10773 GCA_004027635.1 Crocidura indochinensis | reverse complement strand
CTTTTGCATGAAAGGCAAACGCCTTACCTCCATGCTATCTCCCGGGCCCATAAATTAAGATTTTTAACATACTAATAACATTGGTATGCTACTGCCCCCAAGTGGCAAATATTAAAATGTAACAACAAATACTATTTTAGATATTTTTATTTAATTTTTCTCATTGTACTCAATATAAATGTGCACAAAAATATTTACTAAAAAGTGAAAGTATGATGATATATTGCTGTATTAAGTAAAAAAATATCAAATTAAAAAGAGACAAATTTATAAAACAAAACCAACGAGGAATTCTAGAATAAAAAAGCATATGAATTATAACTTAAAATGGAGCCTGGAAAGATAGTACAAGGGAAAGGGCATTTGCTTTGTATGTGGCTGACCTGAGTTGGATCCCCGCATCCCTCAAGGTCCTTCAAGCATCACCAGAAGTAATTCCTGAATGCAGAGCTAGGAGTAATTCCTAGCACTGCCCCAAAACAAAGCAAAATAAAAAATTCACTAAAGAAAACCTTAATATTAGATTTGAACATGTAGGAGAAAGAAATAGTTGATTATAAGAGAAGTAGACTGCAAGATAAACAGGAAAAAAATAATAAAAAAATACAACATTCAAGAAACATGGGCAACATTACTAAGCCTAACATTCTCATAGATGGAAACTATAGAGAACAAAGGGGAGAAATATGAAATAAAAATTATAAATTAGCTAAAAAACGTTAACATAGCTTTAGAAGTATTTCTAAAAAGCTCAATAAACTCTAGAAAACACAAAGACCAAAAATGAATAAATTACAGTAAAATGCTGAAAACTGAGGGTTGGGACGGTGGTGCTAGAAGTAAGGTGTCTGCCTTGCCAGCACTAGACTTGGATGGACCGAGGTTTGATCCCCGGCGTCCCATATGGTCCCCCAAGACAGGAGCGACTTCTGAGCGCATAGCCAGGAGTAACCCTTGAGCGTCAATGGGTGTGGCCCAAAAACCAAAAAGAAAAAAAAAAATGCTGAAAACTGAATATGGAGAAATCTTAAAATCAGCAAGAGAAAAAATTATTTTGTGAAAGATTCAGACACCAAAGTGCTACAACTATGGCTCAGAATAAGCACAAGAATCTCAGATATAATCTAGAATATATTCTTGGAGCTGGAGAGATATAGCACAGTGGTATGGCATTTGCCTTGCATGCAACCGATCCAGGACAGATGGTGGTTTGAATTCCGGCATCCCATATGGCCCTGTGCTGCCAGGAGCGATTTCTGAGCACAGAGCCAGGAGTCGCAGCTGTCTGCTGGGTGTGACTCAAAAGCCCACACCCTCTAAAAAAGAATATATTCTAGAATAAACCTAGAATAAAATACCTAGTAATGGGTGATAATGTTGAAATAGGAGTGAGGTAGGGTGAATTCCAGATTTCCATATGCTTTATCAAATTACTACAGAAAAAAAAAACTCCATTGTAAAGGAGAAGAAGGAGGAAATACTAGGTCAAACAAAATTAAACTTTCTTACTATTGAAGTTGTATATATTAAAAGGATATAGAGGAAAATAACAATGTTTCACCAAGAAACCCTATTTTGAAGTACATTTCAAGTTTCAATGCCTGCATGACCTGAATTAATAAAAGTTAATACACGTGAAAGGTACTGATTATTGTTATTGAGCCAACTGACATCTTTGCTTTTTGCTGACTTAAAAGGTAACTGTTTACCTTTAAGAGGCTATACAGCTAACAACTTTAAGTATTTTTATTTTACAGTAGAAAAGATACTGGTTAGTTACCTCTCTTTCAATTAGATCTTCTAATGAAATTTCATCTTCTTTTTCTTCTTTCTTTTTATCTTTTTTTAATACAAATCCAGGAGGAAGTGCATGACGATACATGCAATTATCACCCCCTCCTGGGCAGACCCAAAACCAGCCATATTTGTTATTTTCAATAGCTTCAAGGAAATGCTTGCAAACCTACAAAATAACATTATGAATAGGTGTTCAATCTAAGGCAAACAGAGAATAAATGTACATTCTTTTTCATATAGCACGCAATAGTTATTATGTACAAAAAGATGCATGACCTTAAAATATCTATTATAATGAAAAATTCTGCTTAAAGGTAATTTGTAAATTATTTCTATTTTTGACGCTGTTCTTATTTTTCAACTACATAAAAAGTCTCAATTTAGTTTCTGTAAAATAGTAAAGTATGATTAAGTGATAAAATATAAATATACATGGTTATAAATTAATAGCAATGTTTTTAGTCTAATAACATGTAATAGTGATATGAATACTATTTTAATGACCTAAAAACTACAGTAAATTCTTAGAGACAGAAAATAAAGAAAGATACTTAAAAAACCCCACAAAGGTAACCTTTTAAAATAGGAATGTGGGGCCCGGGAGATAGCATGGAGGTAAGGCGTTTGCCTTTCATGCAAAAGGTCATCAGTTCGAATCCCGGTGCCCCATATGGTCCCCCGTGCCTGCCAGGAGCAATTTCTGAGCATGGAGCCAGGAGTAACCCCTGAGCACTGCCGGGTGTGACCCAAAAACCAAAAACCAAAAAATAAAATAAAATAAAATAAAATAGGAATGTGTCCAATATGCAACTATACTGAAGCTTTGGAATAAATTTGGAAAAAAAAAAAAAAAAAAAGGGCAAATTAATAAATACTATTGTTTCCCCTGAAAAAGGCACAACAAATTTTGTTTTACATTTGTGATGTCAGGGATTAAACTCAGGTTCTCATACATGTGAGGCATAAGCTAATACTAAGTCACATCCCCAAACAGATATATGTGAAACTAAGTATTTCAAATGCTTCCAGTAGAGTAGTACCTATAAAAGCAATACACGTAAATGTAGATCTTGAAAATTAAGGGAGACTCTGGAATGGTAGAGTCCCCAATTTCTACAAAACTCCTACAAAATATATAACAAATTTCAATTAAAATCATTAAAAACTTTTCACTACTATAAAATAGTAAGCTATTTAAATTGGTTATTTTTTTACTCCCCATTCTGCGTAAAAATCAAGGGTAGAATTCTAAATCTAATAGCATTTGACTATATTTGAAAAATATCACTTTAAAAAAGGTCATGTTGGGGCCCGGGAGATAGCATGGAGGTAAGGCGTTTGCCGTTCATGTAAGGGGTCATCGGTTCGAATCCCGGTGCCCCATATGGTCCCCCGTGCCAGCCAGGAGCAATTTCTGAGCATGGAGCCAGGAATAACCCCTGAGCACTGCCGGGTGTGACCCAAAAACCGGAAAGAAAAAAAAAAAAAAAGGTCATGTTAAAGACGTTAGTCTCATAGTTTTCAAAGGCCATTTCTAATTAAGACATTAATTGTATATTAAACATTTAACAATTTTCCTAAACAAAGCTTTACACACCTTATCTTTATGTAAAGATACAGAAATATATGAGCATAGTTTAGTAAGAACAGCAGCAAATACCTGCTGCCCGATTCTCCCTAATTATCAATACCACAGCAACTCAAGTCAAGAAAAGGACATACTATTTGAGTTTTTGGTTTTTTCTTTTCCGCCTCACCGTGCTTCTTGTTCACTACTTCTTCCAGTTTTTTCTCATCCCAATTATCCATTGTATCTAAACAAAAAATAATATTTCTTATGTTGTATTAAGACAACTATTTCAACAAACCAATTACATAGGCATTTTTTTAAATACCTTTCTCAAGTTCTTCATCTCGTGCATCAATGTAAACACTTCGCTTTTCACACTTTCTCTCCAGAGTCAAGTCATGAGAGAACTTACATTTATCTCCTTTAGTACACTGTCCTTGTTTAAAGAATGCACATACCACAGACTTGGGATCTGCACCTAGGTTAAATGTCATACAATATTTGTATTACAATCTACCATACACAAAGATTCATTTCATATCTATTGAGATATAATTACCTTTGTTAACTTCATTCTTTGATTTTAGAAAACTACAACTAGATGTGATTCCTAAGCTATTTAGGTTTTTGGGGTAACATTGTATATCTAGTTTTGTTTATTCTTATATTAAAAGAGCAGGAGATGGGAAACCAAATATAAACATTGGATATTCTAGTCACCTGTCTAGCTTAAATTAATGAGACATGAGGCAAAGAGAAATTCTAGGCATATTGCCAAGAGTCTGGGACATCCTTAGGTCTATCTCAGCTAACTCCAAAGATTAGATATTATAAAAGAACAAGCAGACACACCAAATCTCAACCTTTCCTGTAAGTAATAAGCTAATAGTGTCATAGTAGTACAATGACAGAGTTGGCATAAGAGGAACCAAAAGAAAGACATTGGCAATTACCTTGACAAAAAGAAAATTACTTCAATAATAATTATAATGGATTTATAATCTCAAGAAAACAAAACATAGTTTTATAAATTGCATCTGGAAAAGACAACACTTATACAACTCAAAGTTTACCTTTACTTATTTTTTGAGCAGCAACTACTGGTTTAAATAGTTCATTTAGTTCTTGTAATTCTTTCTTTTTATCATCTTTCTTTAATTTTTTCTCGGCTTCACTTTGTGCTACCTATAAAATTCCCAGATATAACATGTAAATGTGATTTATAGTAAAATTTCTTAAACTATATATATATATAAACAATGTATTTATAACATCACAAATATAGCAAAGAAATGCCTTGATTTGTGCACAAACACTCCAATGCCCCTTAAATCAACATCAATTTACAATGGTCTCAGTATACATATACTGTCATTAAACTAGTAAAAAAGGGAAACTCCCAATTTTGTAAACATTTAAGATGAAGACATAAATAACTCAGACTTTTTTGTTTACTAGGTAACACTAATACGGACATGGATCTCATAACCTGTATATCCTGAACTGTTCTGCTTTGACAGTAGGACAGCTGCTTATTTCTACTGACAAACATGTTATCAGGTACCTCATATTTACAGATAAAAGTTCAGGGATATAGTAAGTTATGAAAATATAGTATTAGGGTTGGAGATATTACAGTAGAGGGGTAAGGCACTTGCCTTATATTTTGTGATGCTTGGTTCAAAAATTGAATAGAGGGCTAATTTTTAAAAAATAAACTGTTATTGAATTAAAGTATTTCAAATTCACAGTTAATAAATGCCTAAGAATAAGCAGAGAAATAAAGGACAGAAGTATCTTTGGAGGAAAGTATTACTGTACTAGCTAAGCAGACTGCTACTAGGCATTAGTTACTGTAAAACACATGCAGCCATAAAAATAACTGAGCTGTATCAAGATGGGTTGGAGAAATGTCTGAGTTTTAGGTTGAGAGTTTGAGAGTATGGTTCAATTTTAAAATATTATATAACATATTATTTGTTAACAGATGCTGTATAACACCAAAGTGAAAAAGTTACCTGACGAGGATTTTGTTGACCAAATTTAACCTGATGAGTGACAGCCTTGATAAACTTCTGTTGCTTTGCTCCTTTCTTATTCTTTAAACCGAAAGTTTTGTCCTAAATAAGAAAGAACATAAAAATATCTTATATATATGCACAACAAAGTACCTGCAGTCTGGTAGAAAAGGATTGCTTAGGAAGCTGGAGCGGTGTCGCAAGCGATAGGGCGTTTGCCTTGCTCGAACAAACCTAAGATGACTGCGGTTCGATCCCAGCGTCCCATATGGTCCCCCAAAAGCATAGCCAGAGTAACCCCTGAGCATGAATGAGTGTGGCCTCCCCCAAAAAAAGGAGAAGAGAAAAAAAGAAAAGGATCAACTACCTGGGAGAGCAATTCATCTGGTTTTAAGAGAAGACGTTTAAAAGTTTCTTAGTAAAAAAAATAAATAAATAAAATAAAAGTTTCTTAGTGTTTATTTTTAAGTTCGCATTTTTACAATACTTCTTAACTCCTTTGTAAATTAAGCTTAAAGCATTGTGATTTCCTTTTCCTTCTCTCTTTTTTTTTGTTGGAATAAATATTTGGCTGATAGGCAGAGAAACAGCACTTAAATGTACACTTCTAACCACTTTTTCTTTTTTTGTGGTTTTTTTGGTCACACCCAATGATGCTCCGGGGTTTTTCCTGGCTATAATCACTCCTGGCTTGGGGGGCTATATGGGATGCCCGGGGATCAAATCACGGTCCATCTTAGGCTAGGGTGGGTAAGGCAGATGCCTTACTGCTTGCACTACTGCTCTGGTCCACCACTTGCTTTTTCTTTTTTCTTTTTTTTTTTTTGGTTTTTTGGGCCACACCCAGTGACGCTCAGGGGTTACTCCTGGCTATGTGCTCAGAAGTCGCTCCTGGCAGGCACGGGGGACCATATGGGAACCGGGGGATCGAACCCTGGTCCGTCCTATGTTAGCACAGGCAAGGCAGCAGGCACCTTACCTCCTGCGCCACCTCCCGGCTCCCTTGCTTTTTCTATTAGCTACAGAGTATTGCACTGTTAGACTTTTCCAGAATTCTGCAAAGAAAAAAAATCTACTTGGTTTTGAATTCTGCAATGAACTTTTGATGGGTGTTTTTTCAATTTTTACAGAAAAGAATTTAACACAATTTCATTTGAAGAAAAGAGGAACAAAGGTAATGTGATATAGGAGAGATGATTATGGTGCAGCCACCAGGTGTGGAATGTCCTATATTTTGTTTTAAAGACCAAAAAAGCTCTAGTGGGGTGGAAGAGAACCCTAGCAGTGAGGTTTCTTGCCTGGTGTGTGCCTGAGCCAGATTAGAGTCCACCCACCTTTGCCATGCCCCCAGCCGCTCCCCTAGCATAACTGGATGCAGTCCTGGAGGCCCTGACCACCACTGTATTTGGCTTTTACAGCTGCCAGCACCACAGGAATGATCTGAGTATCCTAGGCACCGCACTGCAGGTCCCAAATATAAACCAAGGTCATATACAATAGCATCTACATATGCTCAACACAGAAGTGTAAAAGTGAGTTCCAGTCTGAGCAAGGAAAATAATCCAAGTGCTATATAGTACATGCCTTGCATATTTAAGATAGTGGGCCCAATTCCCCAGCATTGCGTTGCACCCCACTACAGTACAATGAGGGCAATTTAGGAGTACTGGCTGACATCAGACCACTGAAATCTCAAATTACCATTTTTGCTTGTTTCCACAACCCCTTCAGGGCCTATTCCTGCCTTTGCACTCAGGGAACCTTAAGTACTGACAGGGGTTAAACCCTGGTCCGCCAGGTACAAGGCAAGCATCCTACTACTAGCTGTACTATCACTTTGGTCCCTACATCTCTATTTGTCAGGAGAGTTTAATTCTAACCCCTTTATCTGGTGTTTACATAGTAGGAACATGCACAGTGATTAGAGACAAAGACTGATGAGCCTGACTCCCTGGGTTGGAATCTTAAATCAGTTTCCTATGTTAATGATAGTAATCCTGGAAAAGTTATTTATTCTCAAAACTTTATTTAAACACATGGTATACAAAGTTGTTCATAATAAAGTTGATTTGGGAATTCAATGTTCCAACACCAATCCCACCACCAGTGTTTACTTTGTTTTCACCATTGTTCCCAGCTTCCTACCTGTCCCACCCCAGGCTGTCCCTTGAAAAAGACATAAAACAATTTATATACTGTTACAATAAAATGGCTGAAAAATGGTCACAAAATTCTTCAGTTAAAGAAAATTTTCAGAAACCATTGTCTCACAATTGGGTCATGAGAGTCAGCATTTGAGAATGTACCGAGCTGTCTGAGCCTCCTGTTTTTGTTCCTGTTTACCGAAGTTAGGCAGCTTCTGAGCTACTAATGCAAGGCGAATGCCCTACTACTGTGCCATTGCTACCGCCCAGTATATGCCATTTTTGATAACTTACATTTGACATATTCATTTCAGAATGGTATTATTTACTGAAAAACATTAATGAAATTTGGGGGAGTTTAAAGAGGGAAAGAAAACACAGAAAATATGATTCAATATGATTATTTCAAGTTAGAACTTTTATTTGTTTTGGGGCCACTTCTGGTGGTGCTCTGGCAGGTTCAGGGGACCGACCATACAGGATATGCCGGGGATCGAACCTGGGTCCATACCGGGTCAACTTTGTGCAAGGCAAACGCATTACTACTGTGCTATCATCCCAGCCCCCAGCAGTCATTTTTAATTCCTTTTCCCGAGAGTTCTCAAAAGCTCCTTGTTGCTTTGCAGTAGTCCCTATTGTGGTAGCAATGAAAGTAGAGGTACAGGAATGGGGATAGGAGATAAGGCAACCAAGTGTCACTATTTAAAAGTTCTAAAGCATATTTAGCTATTGTTTAAAATAAAAACAAACTAGTGGGACTTAGGTATTATAATACTGTGTTTATGGTTTAGGAGCACAAAATTGCTGCACCGAGTCTCTCTGTGCAAAATTTTTACCATCCTTTTAATTGTGAGGGAGATATCTTGATTTCTATTGTTAGAATACCTTTTGCCAAACCAGCTGTCTCACTATTTTGCACTTTTCTTTGGAGAAGATGTCAATGACTTTTCAAGTCTTCATGATTCAATTATTATTTTTTTTTATATTGGGGGCCAGAGTGATACAGCACAGCAATAAGATGCTTGCCTTACATATGGCCAACACAGGACAGACCCATATGGTCTCCCGAGCCTGCCAGAAGTGACTTCTGAGTGCAGTCAGGAGTAATCCCTGAGTGTCACCGGGTGTGACACTCCCCCCACCTCAAAATAATTATATTGGAATCTTGGCAAATGGAGGGAAGGTTAAGACAGTGGGAAGTGGAACTAGAACTGAAGGCTAGAAGGAGGTAAAGCGATATGCATAATACCCTTTTAGCAACAGTATTGCAAACCAGTCCCTAAAAGCAAAAAAATTGTCCTGAAACTCAATCATAAATGATATTGCTATTCACCTTGATTTAATAAATAAAAAAAATCAGGATTTATGCACACTGCTATTCATTACAGCACTCACTAATCTAAGCAACTTAGATGTCCAATAACAAACGAGTTGGATCTTGAAGATGTGGTACATGTGTACAATGAAATACTACATAGCTATAAGGAATAATGCAACCATGCAATTTGGTGCAACATGGATGGAGCTGGAAGATATTGTGTTAAACGAAGTAAGCCAGAAGGATTAATACAGAATGATTATCATTTATATGTGGTATTTAATCAACTGCATGAAAAAAATGCAATGGTTAAATAAGAGTTGTCTTGAATACTCTTGGCCCCAGAGTATAGTGAGAAGAAAAGAAACTGAGTGGAGGAGGAGAAACAAATATGAAAGGATGAGGCCAGGGGCCAAGAGGTCTAAGGTGCACTGAAGGTGTTAAAGACAAAACTAAATATCCAAGCCAAAGTCAACAACAATGGAATCATGAGACTTTAACTTTAACAAAACTTAAAACGGGCCTGCATGCTGCTGGCTGGGAGCAAGGGTAATGTCATGGTATGCACTCTGGGAACATTGGTGGAAGAGGTCAACACTGGTGATGGAATTGGCCCTGAAATATTGTATGTCTGAAAACTCAACTATGAAGAACTTTAAGTCACAATGGTTTCAATAAAACATTTAAGGGGCCCGGGAGATAGCATGGAGGTAAGGTGTTTGCCTTTCATGCAAAAGGTCATCTGTTCGAATCCCGGTGCCCCATATGGTCCCCCGTGCCTGCCAGGAGCAATTTCTGAGCATGGAGCCAGGAGTAACCCTGAGTACTGCCGGGTGTGACCCAAAAACCAAAAAAAAAAAAAAATTAATATTATAGGGAGTCAACTATAAAAAAATTTCCATTGGGCCAGGGATAGAGCTCAGTGCTAGAGCAATTGTGTTGAATGTGTGTGGATCAGGTTTTCTGGGACTGCGAAACATAAAGGAAAATAGAAAGGAATACAATAAGCCTGTTACAGTGGGAAAGGAATCAGTGCTTCTATCAGTTTCAGCTGATACACTAAAAATAACTCACACACAATTCCTTCCAACAAGAATGCCAGTTCCACCAATCAAAACCAAAACAAGTAAGCAGCGATGAAAGCAAGTCCCAGGAAAAAAAAAAGCCATTCCTAAAACACACCACCCTCCCCCCAATGTCACCGAAATATGACAGCAGACGTGAGCACGAGGGGTCACAAGCCTGATGTCTGACCATGCTGCTCCCTTTAAGGGGGGGGGGAGACACGCGGGAGGAGGGGGCGGTTCAACTAGCACCAACCACTGTGCAAAAAAGAACTGTCATACGGCAGTTAGTTACAGCTTCTTACATTAGAACTTTCAAGTGAGTTTAGGATTCTGGGCCACACACCCGGCTTTAACTGAGCTAACTTCTGGCTCTGAGCTCAGGCAGGGATCACTCCTGGCGAGAATCGAGGGGAACCATATGGGGTGCTTGCTGGAGATGGTACCCTGGTGCAAGGCAACCGCCCCACCCTATCTATCTGCTGTACTATGGCTCTAAAAGAACTTCAGAAGGGCGGAGGTTCGAATCCCGGCATCCCATATGGTCTCCTGCAAGGAGGATTTCTGCGTGTAAAGCCGGGAGTAACCCCTGAATGCTGGGTGTGACCCAAAAACAAAACAAAACAAAACAAAACAAAAACACAACCAGAGACCGAATGTTTTTTTTTTCCCCCAGGCCGTCAAAGCCTGTACACGACAGAGAGGACACCTCCAAGATCTCCTTCCTTCTCAAACGCCCCAATCAACCTCCAGGCGGGCAGGTGAACGAGGAGGGTATGCGAGGGTATGAGTCAAAAAAGGAAACCAGCGCACTCTAGCAGGGTCGGATTCCAGGGGGGTGAGTTTTGTTTGTTATCCTGCG
>PVKC010049282.1:0-10763 GCA_004027635.1 Crocidura indochinensis | reverse complement strand
GGCACGGGGGACCATATGGGGAACCGGGGGATCGAACCGCGGTCCGTCCTAGGTTAGTGCAGGCACCTTATCTCCAGTGCCACCACCCGGCCCCCCCCAAAAGGCATTTTCAAGGAAGAAACATTACTGTCTAAACAATTCAAAGCAGTGATAAACAAATGGGACTATATAAGCTGAGAAACTTCTGCACCTCAAAGGAAATAGTGATTTGGATACAAAGGCCAGTCACAGAATGGGAGAAACTCTTTACCCAATACCCATTAGATAAGGGGCTAATATCTAATATATACAAAGTACTGACAGAACTTAACAAGTAAAAAAATCTAACTCCATCAAAAATGCGAAGAGGAAATAGACACTTTCTCAAAAAAGAAATGCAAATGGCTAAAAGGCACATTAAAAATGCTCCGCATTAGAGAAAAAAAATGAAAAAAAAAAAGCTCTGCATTACTAATCATTAAGGAGATGCAAATCAAAACAAGAATGAGGTACCATCTCATGTCACAGAGATTGGCACACATCACAAAAAACAAGAACAATCAGTCCTGGCAGGATGAGGGGAGAAAGGAACTCTCATTTACTGCTGGTGGAAATGCTGCCTAGTCCAGCCTTTATGGAAAACAATATGGAGATTCCTCAAAAAACTGGAAATTAGCTCCCATATGATCCAGCTATACCGCTTCTAGGGATATACTCTAGGAACATAACAACACAATACAAAAATGCCTTCTACACACGTATATTCATTGCAGTGCTATTTCCAATAGCAAGAATCTGGAAACAACCCAGATGCTCAAGAACACATGAGTGGCTAAAGAAACTGTGGTTCATCTACACAATGAAAAAATGAAGTCATGAAATTTCCTTATACATGGATATACATGAAAACTATTGTGCTTTGTTAAAGTCAGAGGGAGAGAGATTGACACAAAACAGTCCCACTCAATTGTGGGATTTAAGAAAAATAAAAGACATTATTGTAAAAATAACAATAGAGATGAGGGCTGGAAGGACTGGCTCATGATATGAAGCTTACCACAAAGAGTGGTGAGTGCTATTAGAGAAATAGCTACTCTAACAACTATCATGACAATGGCAGTGAGTAAGAGAAATAGATTGCCTGTCTTGAATACAGACATGAGGTATGGGAGGAGGGAGATTGGGGGCATTGGTGGTGGGAATTGATGAAGAGGGGTATTCTTTTTTATAGCTGAAACCTCAGTACAAACATGTTTGTAATCATGGTGCTTAAAGATATTATATAAAATAAATAAAATAAAAGGATTTTAAGCCTATTGCTTTTGAGGTATTAAAAATATCCTAAGTTGGGGGGTCTAGAGAGAAAGTACAAGGATGTTTGTCTCATTGTCCCTTTGCCAATCATGATTTTATCCTCAGCACACCTTGTCCCCCAAAGTACTGCTAGTTGTGGCCAAAGAGCCAACAATAAAACAATCTGGTAGACTGAGAGGTAGGATGTTTATCATTAGCTGAGGAGTTAGGGATGTTGACTATCTTCAAGTTTGACCAAAAAGGGAGATTCTTCAAGAATAAGGAGAGAGAGAGACAATCAACATTGGTGACCATGAAGTGGGCAAACTACCTGATCCAGAGTCATAGAGCAGAAACAAGGGATTCATAGAGCAGAGACAAGGTTGTCCTGTCTGCAGGGTCCAGGACACTGAAGTTGAACCACTGGGATCAGCCTTCTTCCCTGAGGATAGAATAGTGCAGGGGAGACAGTCTCTCAGTTTCCTGAGACCTCTAAAGATTTATATTAGCAAGATCAAGAAACGGACTTTGTGGTCTACATTATGTGACTTCATAGCAAGAAAGAAAGCAGAACTCTTTTATATATCTGAATTGCGTCCATAAATTGGGGTGGGAAGAGGAGTTAGGACCTACTCAGTGATGATCTGGGGGCTATTCCTAGCTTTGTACTCAGGAGTGACCCCTGGTGGTTCTGAAAAACAAGGTCAGTGACATAGAAGACATATTAACCCCTTTATCTCCACTGGCTGGGGCCAGAATCTATAAATTTTAAATTTGCTTCAGATGTCTGTTATTAGGCCCCTCCTGAAGTACACAAGAATTTGAGGGGTAATTGGAGAAGTGAAATCCATGGAAGCACCAGGGGGATAAATGTAGAGCCCTGGGAGCTGAGACCCTGGTGCTTTGTCCCTGCTGAAACAAAAGGAGCCTACTATACCATGAACCTGAATTAAACTAAGAATTCAGAGCCATTCCTGGTGAGGATAAGAACTGGCCTTGGGAAACTAGTCCTGATGAGGGAGGATTAGAACTGACGTCAGATTCAAAGTTGGGGTTCGGTGGGAAGGTTGGGATAGTACCCAGGGCAAAAACAAGCTAGGTCTCTTACATAATTGGGTCAACAAAAATGCATCCAGAAAAAACAGTTTAAGAATTTTAAAATGTAGAAGACAACTTAGACAAGAATAGATTAGAAATTATCCCATCTTTATACTTAAGAGTACCTTCTGTTTTGTACTTGAAATACCCCTGATTCCTTTCTGTATGTATCTATTGAAATTTGGTGTGCTTATTAATTGTCCTTAATGTTTCTATCAATTTCAACAATGGCTTGCCTTTAGGGAGTCAGGAGAAATATTGTACTGTAAATAGGTGGCCAGGACTGCCCAGGCAATTTCTAAATCTTGGAGAGTCTTTATTTGATTCATTTGCTGCAACCAAGTAGGTGGCAATGTGTCAAATAAGACTAAGAATAAGATTAACTTTATTAACTAAGAATAAGATTAACTTTAGTGTTGTCAATTCTTAAAACAAACAAACAAAAAAAACGGGAAAAACTGAGGAAAATCTGTTCCAAGGAAGCTATAATTCCTTAGGTGAGTTCAGAGTGTTTTTGGTGACTTATTTTTATTTTTTCTATGAACCACTGCACCCAAGTGAACACCAACCTGTTCTACTTTTCCTCCCACTAGCTCCCGTCAGGATCCCCTATTCTGTTCTTTTCTGCCCTTTAAAATACATGGGGAGCCTGAGACTCAGTGCAAACCTCACTGGACTCTTGCAGACCAGTGACAACATCTGGTGGCTGGGGAGGGGCATTGGCCTGAAGCTTGGAAAACTGTTGTGACATCCTTGTCCTCACGAGAGGCAGCTTCTACCACAGCTTCCTTTGGGATCTCCTGCACCACCCAAGCTGACAACAGTGGAAGTGGGTGGGATTATGAATCAAGTTATGTCAGGACCCAGGGGCCCCGGAGTCTTCAAAAGGAGCAGACCAGGAAATCAGTACCCATGAAGATCACAGGCCTGTGATGGTTCTAATACTCTGTCTCCTTGCTAATTTCCTAGTGCTTTGATCTCAGATTTGTCTGAGGCCTCTGGAACTCCTTGCTCTTACTTGGATTGGATCTCAAACTTAGTTAAAAACAATGCAACTTCCCAGGCTGGAAGATTTATGGCCAGAGGAACTGGGAGAATGCTTTTCTCCCTCTTCTTTCCCTCCCCATTCATTCTCAATGCCCTCCCTTCATGCCTCTTTCCTTCTTTCCTCTTCTCTCCCTCCTCCCTTTTTTCTCTTCCTGCTTCCTTTCTACTTTCTTCTTTTTCTCTATTCCAATTTTATCTCTCTTTCATTTGTAGATAAACTTCATTCTGCTATCACTAAGCAGGGCTAGGCGGGGCAGTGGTTGTGCATACTCGGAGGTTTCTATCTAAGGCTTCTCTGATCAGGCCTCTTGACTTCTCTTTTGTCTCACGAAACAGGCAGGTTTGAAGTCTTTCCAGACATATTCCTAGGATCTACTTCTTGCTCGAGTCTTTGCCTCATTCATTTTGGTTTCAGCCAAGGTCTTGCAAGAGAACCAAAATGTAGACAGAGGATGGCAGAAGACTTGAGAACAAGACTAGGATAAGGTCCTTGCTCTAGTATACCAGAGAGGAAGAGCATTGTGTAGTTGGTGTCAGGGATGAATGATTGGTGTTTCAGAAGAGAGGTGGCAAACTAGGGAAGGCACAAACATACATGCAGATAACTACAGTTGTGGGGAAACCTGCACACCTTTTCCTACTAGGACAGTTTGTGTCATAGCAGTGGATAGTAAAAGGATGAGTCAGGAAATAATGGGTGAATAACAGCAAAGTGGGTGAAAGTTCTATTTAAAGGGAAAGAAAACTGATTCAGATTTCGGTTGCTATATTCAAGTTACCTCCATTTTTTAATCATCAGTATCTTCATCTGTAAGAGGATGTTAAGGATAGAAAGTTTAATCTATGCTTTCATAATAGCTAAATGTAGCTCAATAGGGTGTGTAGCACAAGTTAAACTTCCAGAGAATACTTTTTTCTATTCTTTTTTCTTTTATCTCCTCCATCTTTCCCTTCTTCCCTCTCTCCTTCCCTTCCTCCTTCCCTCCCCTCCTCCTTCCCTCCCTTTCTTTCCGTCTCTTTCTCCCTTTCTTTTTTCTTTCTCTCTCTTTCTTCCTTTCTTTCTCTGTATCCCTCTTTCTTTCTCTCTCTCCCTTCCTTCCCTCTTTCCTTCCCTTTTTCCTTCCTTCCTTCCTTCCTTCCTTCCTTCCTTCCTTCCTTCCTTCCTTCCTTCCTTCCTTCCTTCCTTCCTTCCTCCTTCCTCCTTCCCTCCCTCTCTCCCTCCCTCCTTCCTCCATACCTTCCATCACTCAGCTGTGCTTATTCCTAGCTCTACATTCAGGAATCACCCCTGAAAGTGCTCAGGTGACCACAGGGAGTGCCAGAAATTGAACTAGGTAAGTCACATACAAAGCAAGCACCTTACTCATGAATTGTTTTTCAGACCCTCTTTCTTTATCTTCATCTTCTTCTTCCATTTCTTTTAGATTAAATCATATTATAGATTCTTGACACTGCATATAAAGATAAGCATTTGTCATTATTATTTTAGTTGGTAGAGACATTGACCTTGAGTTAAGATCAGAACTTTCCCCAGCAAGTTTCTCCCTTAAACTTTGAATTTACGTACCCTTTATTTTTCTGTACTGTCCAATTCATGGAGCTATCAGCCTTTAGGTAGGTTACAAGGGTCTGAAACCAGGGTATGTACTGTCAAGCAAATTTACTCTCTTGGGCCTTGACTTTGTTGAAAACAATCATAAGTTTAAGTTTTAGAGATGCTAGTGTCCTTGGATTCCTCTTTGATTCATAAGGATTTGTGTTAGTTTTCTGATGCCCTCAATTGGCAATACTTAGAGCTTCAGGGATTACTCCTTGCAGGGCTTGGAGAGGACCATATGTGGTACTGAAATAAAAACCAGATAGACCATGTGCTAGGCACACAACCTACTTACCCACTGTTCTACCTCTCCAGTCCAGTTCTTTCGTTTGTTTTATTTTATTTATTTATTTTTGTTTTATTTTATTACCTATTCTTTATTTGTCTGTGCTGCAACTTAATTTTAACACATGTGGGGACTTCTCCTATTAATTGGAATCTCTAGTGGAAGTGAAAGGATGGGTGGGGTGATGTATACTGTTTCACCAAGAGGAAGTTGTTCTTACAGTTTATCCTCATAGAGAGGAAGGTAAAAACAAACACTCATTGGTTTTGGGGGGGGCCTCACAAACAAGTTGTAAGTGAGCTTGGGTTAGGTTGAGAACTAACAACTCTAAGGAGTTAATCATCTTTTTCTCAAGCTTGCTTTAGGGTAATTGGAAGTGTCTTCTGGGCAGAGCTGAGGGCTCTATGCTTTGTTATCTCTTCTATCTCTTTTTTGTTTGTTTGTTTGTTTTTTGAGTCCTCTTTTTTCATACTTCATAAGGGAGAATCAAACTTTAAAACAGGCTTGCCTCTCATATAAAGGTGCAAATGACCTCCTCAAAGAAGTCTTGACATTAAATTTTCTGGGCCCATTTTATTTTCCAGGGCATCTAAGTTCTTAACATACCTTTAAAGCTTAGCATGTTGCTCCCAGATACTGAGGCCTTCCTGTCTTTATAGAGAATTCTCCTACTCTTACCCTAGTCAACTGCAAACAGTGGTAAAGGAATGCTCTATTGGTGGCCTATTGTTCTAGTCAGCCAGACACTGGAAGACATTTGTAACATGTTTTTTAAGTTTTAGATTTTAAAGCGAAAATTTACAGGGTCAGCTGTTTAATGTTTTTTCACTAATTAGACTAATCCCTTACAGTTCACCCTGCCTTTTGTATTTTATGTTTATTGTGATCTATATAACACAAAAAATACATAAAGCCTTTACTATAGTTAAAAAAAAAACTTAAGAACTGTAATAAGTAACTTCATTATTGAGTTCTTCTGGGCCAGGGTCACTTTATCCACATCTTCTTCCCTTTTCTTCTTTTGTTTTGAAGGCTCCCCAGGCTTGTGCCTTCAGGCCCTGAGTTAATAGGCCTTTGTTCCCAGTGGGCCCTCCTCTCCTGGCCCACCTCCCTGAGAGACGTATTGGAACAACCAGTGGGTCCAGAGGTTTTATTCTCCCATCCCCGTAGGGGCCTTGTGGTCTCTGTTGAATTTCTGGCCTGGGCTCTCCAGAGATCTGACTTGGGAACTCTGGGTGGCCTGGCCTGTCTTGACTTTGAGTTCAAGAGAGCCCCAAGCAAAGAGCCTTTCTGCTGGAGAGGACGTGCTGCCCACCAGCTGGGCTTCAGGATACAGCTTGACTCTGGGTTACAGGATTCCTGGAAAGATGTTGTCCCACACTCTTGGGAGGACTAACTAGGTACTGATGTGTCACCAACATCTGGTTTTCCCTGGAGATGTTTACAGGCAACTGTTGTATGAAATCAGTCCACCATGCGGATGCATCTGACTGAGAAAATGTGTGCAGATGATTTAACTTAATGACTTAGTTGAATTGAATGCCTTCCAGTAGCATAGTAATGTGTTTTGAGAAGTTTTGAAAGAGAGACGAAAAGTTGGTTTCCCATCTCCTTCAAATAATTTTCCATTCCTCGGGGGGAGAAAGGAAAGTCTGAGCATCCAGGAGAATTAATGCAGGTTACCCATTACTTCATTTTATAATGTTTGGCAAGGAAAACATGTAAGTCAGTTAAATCTGTTTATTGGATCTTCCAAGCATTCCATGTGGATGGGGCTCAGGGTGAAGAGGACAGTGAGCTGGATTTCTGCTGAGATGCTTTGCTGGAGAGAAAGGGTCTGCTTCATTGGTGGGACTGCCAGTTCCTGAACAGCAGGTTCACTGGGACACAAGATTTAGCAAAGTCCTTGTAAGCAGCTCTGCAGATGAAGGTCCCAGTAGCCCAGATCTGACCCCTCAGGCTATTGCAGCAAAGCTCACCTGGAGGCTCACCTGCATTCTATTTCTTCTCTGCTGTTAGTCAACACTGTGAATTTGGATAGTCCTGAAATCTCACTGTACATCGTATGGAGCATTTTCTTCTTCGAAGTTTTACTAAGACTTACCGGGACAAACCCCCTCACCCACCTGAAAGAGCCTTAACCTCCGCAAAGTCATACAACAGTGCATTTCCAAACATTGTTCTTTCCTTCTGTGGAGATGCCACACACAATTGTGCTCAGGAGTTACACCCCCGCACAGTATCCAGGGGTGACTGCTGGGGGTGCAAGGGGACCATGTGGTGCTAATAATAGGACTGTGGCCTCTTACACACAGAACATGTGTACCAGCCCTTTGAGCTGTCTCTCTGGCCCATCAAAAACCATATGAACACTGATGAAAAGAAAGTGTATTTTTAGCTAGTGGTTCACCACCTTCTAGCTAAAAGTCTACACTGGTAAGGGTTTACACAGGGCATACAAATATCAGGATCCTTTGAAGAGAAACATTAACTTGTCTGCTTGTTCTGCAAAGGTAGTAGCTTCTAGGAAGCAAGGGGGATTGGGATCTGAGGTGTCATAGAGGATGTTGGGATCCAGAGGCACTGAACTTAGTGTCCCTTAGCCCTAGGAAGTGATACTTCACTGCATATGGGTTCACCATATTGGGTACCCTAGTCCTGTCTAAAGATGCTCTGGTCAAATCCTTTATTCCACAACTACCACCTAACACAAATTGTGATGTGCGTTCTATGAGAATCTAGGGAATGTTAGAAACTTGCCCAAATTGATATAGAGAAGTGAAAGAATGGGGATTCAATCTCAGGTCTGATTCACTTTTGAGTCCATAGCCATAACCTCTGTAAAAAGAAAATAAATAGGACAAGGCTTTTTTCCATACACTCTGGAGGTTTCTTCTAGTTTTACTCTACACATTTTATCAACAATGTCCCCAGAACTTATTAGGAGCACCTGGGGTGGGGGATCACAAGAGAAAAAGATTTTGCCATGTGGCTGACATTATTACTTATGATTAGCTATAAACAGGGGAACCTCTGAACTCCATTAGTCTTTTGAAATTCCAGGACAGATGTTACCATAAAGAATTTTTTCCCCCTGTGAGTCAGGGACATTACATTTCTGGATTCCCTTCAGCATCTCAATTCAGTTTCTTGAGTTGACTTCCTTCAGATTAGTCCCTTGTCCATCATCAAAACACAGCTCTGAAGTTTGTGGCTCTGAGAAGTTTCTGCAAAGGTTCTGCTACACTTTGAGAGGTAGGTCTCCTGGGGGTCTCTGATAGTAGGAAAGGTTTGTTCCCCCACTCCCACTGAATTAAAATGTCTGGTGAGTTCAATGTGTAATGGTAGGAAGAAGCAGATGCCCTTAGAAGGGACCTGGAGCTATTTGGCATTTTGTTCAAGACTTTTGGTCCTCTGTGATTTTGTCTTGGTCTTCTCCAATTGTGTTTACAACTAAAATAAATAAACATGAATGTCTCAACAACATGGTTAGGAACATTTCTCAAAAAGGAAGATGCTGATCTGAACACAGAATAGTTTCATTGTGTTAATCTTCTCTTTTCTCAGTTTTTCTTTTAATGCCATCAACCCTTTTTGGTAATAGAAATGAAAGTTTATAAAGAGAGCCTTTTGGAGTCATTGGTTCAAGATCCTCCCTCTATATATATATTCCTGGTTTTAACTTACACTCCTGCTTTTCTTTCCTTAGAATCAATCCTCTGCCATGGCTGATTTTCTATTTTGATTTCTGCAACAATTGTGCAATAATCTCAATCCATTTTGTATTTAAGCTCTGGTGTGCACTACTTTCTTCTTCTTTTTTTTTTTAAGTGAGGTTTTCTCTCTCTATAGATATATTTTATTTCACATTTCCTAAATAAAATTCTTCACTGAGAGAAAAAGTACTTCATTCCACTTAAAACTAAGCTTAACCAGGCAGGATCTTAATTTTTCACTTCTTGCATCTTTTGCATCTCAAAGTATCTGGCCCTTAGAGAGGTAGAGAGTCTTTATCAAATTTGAGGAATGAATGAATGAATGAGCACAAATATTAAACTCTACTTTTCTGAAGTTCCCTGGGAGGAGTTTCTTTGTCTTAACATGTGCAAAGGACTTCCTTTTTTTGATCAGTTGGTTTGTTCTTGGATCTTGAACACTCTCAGCAGGGTCCTGTGGTTCATATTTTCTTGTTCTTGCTGGCAGCTAGAAAGCTTTGAAATAAATTGTGGTTCACCCTTAGCAGATGCCCAGACTTTGTACACTGACTATTTTCCTGCTTCTAATTTCCCTCTTCTTTGCCCTTCCTTCTTAATTTTCTTTACCATGCTTTGGTTTACTACAGTACATATTTGGTGTAATCTTTACCTTTATTTTAACTGCAAATTGGCAGCAAAGAAGATTAAAAATGACTACTTACTTAGTGTACCAGGTAGGAAAATATACTGGGTTATAATATCAAGAACATGTAATATTTTCATATGACAGTCATTTAAAAATGTTTCATGTTTTGTGGCAAGGCAGTGATAAAAATTCACCGTGAAATCCATGGATTCTAGCAATGTTTAGATATTAAAGTTATTTAGAAATGTGAATTATTGTTCTCATTGTAGAGAGGGAATGCAAGAAATTCAGTCACCTTCAGCATGCTTTGCAGAAGGATGGCTTGATTTCTCCCTCAGTCTGCTTCTGTTCTCACAACCCTTTGTTTTTGGAGACTCAGATAGGGCAGGTTTTTCTGTACCACCAGATTCAGTCTTGCTGTGCTTTCACCACAGGCTACTATCATATCAGTGGATGGAGAACATTCTCTCACTGTCCAGAGCTCCATCCAACCTTGATTTTCACAGGCTGCTTTTTAACTTGAGAAAGATTATGGACTCCTCCTTCGAGTCCTAGAGTTAAATCTTAAAAAGAGTTTATAGCTTTCACAACCTTCAAGTTACCCGTGTTGTAGCTAGTACCAACCCTTCTCTGCTCTTAGTTCTTTTGGAACTTGCCTGACCCCCATGGTTGGTGGTGTTCTGGGGGTGGGGTGGGGTGCAGAGAGCTTTTGTTTACTTCGCGAAGCACCACTTTCAGCTCTACTTACGATTATGTGACTTTCGGTATTTGCTATGTCCTCACTCTTGGCCAACACAAATATGTTATCACACTCGACCTTCCTTAGCATAAGAATGACTTTGGAAGGCCACAAGATTTTCTAATAAACAAATAATGAAGGAAATGAGAGCACCTGCAAAAGGAAGGAAAACCTCCAACTGCCGATTAGGAGATAAGACCTAACAAAGCCGTCCACGTTCCTGTGAATGATGGGCTCGTCCAGGAATGTGGAGAGCTATGACCGAGTGGATGGAATGCTAGTCTTGGGATGCTTGTTCCAACACAAGCAATCCACGCCAGTGAGGCCGGCAGCTCTGTTTGAACCACTGTCACTGAAGGAACCCCTGCATATGCACCCCAGAA